>CAEFZY010041767.1:0-71383 GCA_903066815.1 Brachyrhaphis roseni
TTTTTTACATAAAGCAATTTATTTTAAACGTTTTTATCATTTCCTTACGGCCGTATTTCCTTCTTTTAAACTCTAAAAATAAACAAATGTTATTACTTAAATGGAAAAACATTTAATTAAATATTTTTTTGGCTGTGCTCCATAATGACAATGGCTATTTTTAGAACTTGCTCCGCGGGCGACTGACAATGTCCCCGAGGGCGACCGGGTGCCCGCGGGCAACGCGTTGGTGACCCCTGTTTTAGACCTTTTAATCAAAAGTGACCAACGAAATACCACCTAAAGAACAATGTTTAACCTAAACTTAAATATTTGCTAGGTACATTAAGTTATTTTATGATTTGTAGTCCGGAAAGAAACCTCTGTGGAGGTCCATGTCGGAAACTAACCTGTTTATTAGCAAACACAAGCAGCACGGCATCCCTCAGTTCATCTTCAGCCAGCATTCGCATCAGCTCCTCCTTTGCTTCACCCACTCGCTCCCTGTCATTACTGTCCACTACAAAGATAAGGCCTGAAAACAAAAGAATTTATATGAGGGAGGAAAACAAAGAACTTCAAATGTCAAGGGAGTTTTAGTAGAGAAGTGTTATTGCTGAGATGACAGAGTAGAAACATCAAATCTCTCACCTTGTGTGTTCTGGAAATAATGCCTCCAGAGGGGCCGGATCTTGTCCTGGCCACCAACATCCCAAACCGTAAAACTGATATTCTTGAATTCTACAGTCTCAACATTAAAACCTTAGAACAAGAAAAATATATGCATATCTTTTCAGAGCCAATGTAAAGTGTAGGTGTCGAGCTATAAAGTAATAATGACACAGAAGACGACTCACCGATGGTAGGAATGGTGGTAACAATTTCTCCCAGTTTGAGCTTGTACAGGATGGTGGTCTTACCGGCAGCATCTAGTCCGACCATCAGAATTCGCATCTCTTTCTTTCCAAACAGTCCCTTAAAGAGGCTGGAAAAGTTCCCCATCTTGGCGTACCTGCAGGGACGCACAAAACTGAAGTGTGATGTTTCTAAAAGGCTGGTGCTAAACAGAACGCAGCGGCTCAACTAAAACTTATAGATCATGTCTGTAAGGCATGACCTGTAAATGTACATGATCTTAAATGTACATTTAAGATTTATTTAAAGTGTCTTTAAATAAATCTTTCCTTTATTTAAAGACACTTTGAGACAGTTGCTGGTTATTGTCGTTTTCTGTATTTTTTTTTCCTTGCACAATAATGAAACTGCAAAACACACTTCTGTCATTTGCTTGATTTCATTGAAGCTGTTTTTGACAAAACAGCAAAAGAATTTGCCTTAAAATCATTTACTTGAAAAGTGTGCAGAAAACCCCCCCCCTCATACATTTACCTCTAGAAAACCCTTGAAAACACAAGGACTAACTTACGAATGAACGGGCTTCATTTCATTCATTTGGGAGGTGACATAAAATATGATACTACACATTTTTTAAATAAATAAAATAACTTGAGAAATATTTTTCTCCCTTGTGCTTCACACAGAGAAGAATTGTACATCATGTCCATTGGCATGACCATCGTCACTATAATTTCCATAATTAGGCCATATCCATTCCTGTCGCAGCTTACTTCCACTCATGTTCCATAGTGGTGTTTTTATGCAGTTCATTACCATCTTAGTTACGCAAAGGTACTTTTTAAACCGAGCAAAAAAAAAAGAAAGAAAGAAAAAAAAATACATTACTGATAATGACACATTGCTACACTGATGTATAATGTGTTTCTTTGACATTAATATTGGCTAGTATCAATGCTAATGCCAATATATTGTCCATCTCTAGACTCAACTGTTGTGTGCAAAGGATTTGAGTACAAAAATGTATTTATTAACCTCAGCTGGAAGACAAAACTAAATTGGGTTAATCACAACTTCCTTAAAGTCCAATCTAATACAGTCACCTTAACTTTACAAACAGCACCCAGATAACTTCCTCAAATTTTTTACCCCACATTTTAACATTTCATTTAACCAGTGAAGAATTGCAAAATGACATAAACCACAGCAAAATAACGCATTTACATTCTCATTTCCCTTCCACAGTTTTATTGCCGTGTCTTGAAGGTTGCATACACAAAGTTTGTGGATAAATCAGGGAAAGCATGTCTAAGCTTGTTTTGCGCTGCTCCATGCTGCAGGTGAAGACTGTAACAGAGATAAGGACCGCAAAGCTGAAGGAAGCAAATTCCTTGAAAATATGAAAAAGTCTCACAGTCTTATTGAATAGCAAAAAACCCCATTAAGATTCATAAACTGTTAAATGTTCAACTATTATTAACAATATCAGTCAAAGTTAGTAATTTTTTAACATATCTGCATCAGACCCTACGTAAAACTTAGTTTTATTCCCTTCTTGTTTCTGTATGTGATTTGGAGGGAAATAAACATTACACGGTTGTTTCAACATGTGGAATGTCTAAATAAATCAGACAAGCACTGTCAGCGGTAGTTTTTTTTCATGGTGTCAAAAAGAGTATGAAAATACATTTATATCAGTAAATATCACATACCAGCTATGGCAACAATATTAATATCAGATACCGATATTGGCCCACATTTTCATGTCAATGAACTCCTAATAAATATCGAGGTTACATGCCAATGGCAACCAAGGGCTTCAGATTAGCTAATGACATAAGGCAAATGAACGAGTAAAACGAGTTACACATCAAGCAAGCTCAAAGAAGCAACAGGCCCACCACAAAGTGCCCGATTCATTTATGTTAAAAATATCACTGCACTTAATGTGGGAGTGCCCTGAGGTGTGTGATAGGTGCCACCACATACAGTAATTCTAAGAAAGCCTTGAAACAACACAGTCACATTAATAGCTGACTTAACCAGTAGGACACACAAAAAAACCCTACTGATTCACCTTTAGCTGACAAAGTAAAAATATTATAACATGTATTCGAAATAGTTTTTCAAATATGAGTTTTGAAAATAGTTTTTTTTTGTAAATGTGAATAAAGTAATGCAATAGCTTAACTAATAAAAAATTGAAATCATTTTTTTTTTATTTTGCAAACGTGTGTCCATTCAAAAATGATGCATCACCCAGAAATCCTTAAAATGAGGAAGAGTCGGAAAAGCATTTCTTTTACCGTTCACTAGAAATTGAACATCTTTCAATTTCAACAAAGGAATCTCCCTTTGAATCAGAAATAGGTAAAGTTGCATTTTATAAACTTGCCACTTCTGTCTGCATTTATAAACATGTGTCTTTTAGCGGAACACATATCTTAAATAGTTTCACTTTTGTTCAAGTGGTGATCATTTACGTATAAACGAGAGAAGGCTGACGATTTAAACTCTAAACGTAGGAGGAACTGCACTTGTAGCTTTATCATAATATCAGTAAGTGTGAAAATAAACATCTGCATTTTTCTCTGCATATTCATAAGCTAAACCTCGTCAGCTGATTACCACCCCCATCGAACCAAATGCTTAGCTAACAAATATATTGCTGCGGTTTGTACATATCTAGAATTGTAACTTTAGGATAGACGCAATCTGGACAGTAAACCGTTTCGAAAACCTATATCTTGTGGGCACACTGATCAAAAAGAGAACAAATTGACTGTTAAAATGACAGCTAACGAGTGATAGCTTGTTAGCCGAGAAGGATCCACAACTGGCAAAAAAATTACTGGTAACTGTGCAAAGCTTTATCTGTAAAAAAATATATAACAGAAGATGCTGGAACAACAAAAACTGTTAAAAATTAAGTATATATTTAATGATTAAATGTATGAATGAAAACACAACAAAGCACTCCCGTTGAAGTTAAAAAAGCAGCTAACAAACTCCAAATGTCTAGCTTCGACGCCTAAAAACCATCCGTAATCAAAAAACGTGTAAAACTACACATTTTTAACAATATGCTGATAAAAGAATGTTTGATAACCGCGACTGTTTCAATATTTGAATAACAAATTTACCTTTGTAGATGTTTCTCGATCGTTCTTCCGTTACTGCTCAACTGGAAAATGGCGATTTCCGGTTGTCGTCATCCTCCCCCGCTTCTTCTTCCTCTTCTTTTTGATTTTTATTGGTGGTTGTCAAGAACCGTTAAGGTTGCATTACCGCCACCTACTGATATCGTCTCCTTTTTCTTTATTTGACGGCAAGACCCAAGCATTAAAATATTACTGTAACGCCATCAAGAGGTGTGGAGAGAGACAAATGATAATTTCTACCTATGTTCCACAACTCACAACTCAACTATAGCCACGCTCTTTACAGATTTGCAAAAAGTGGATAGGTACATTTCCTTCAACTGGATGTTGATATATTTATGTAAAAAAAAAAAGCACATAGTTTCTAACGTAATGACAAAAGAAATAGACCCAAAGAAATGTTCCTGATTCGGCTAGAGTGATTCTACTGTGGAAATGCATTTTAAAAATCTGCTAAATATGGCATTTTTTATTTAGAAAAATGTGGTGCCTCTTTATTATTTTTTGCTAAAGCCTTTAAGAGCCATTGAAGAAAGTCCTCAAGGGACTCCACGGTCACAGATTATGGACCCCAGTGTTGCCCTGATGCTGTTTTGTGACCTAATCTTTAAACTTCTTCACACTTTATTGATATTGAGTTATATTTCTAAAAAGTGAAAACTGAATAATTTTCAATCACATAAAATCCCAAAGAAGTGTATATAGCCTATATATATACATTTAAGTATTTGGTTGAAACTTGACAGCATGAAAAAAGTTCAAGAGGAATAACTATTTTTGAAATGTACTGCATATATAGTCAAAGAAATTTGCAGCTAATGAACTTATTCTGATGTCTGCAACTAGTTAATGTTGATTTATACTTAACCTAAGCTGGGTCTTTATTGTCTTCCATTATGACCAGAGGAGCCATCAGTGCTGATAGCTACAAATACATAACTGCAAATTAATGGTTACCTTCATGTGTTTACACAGGATAAAACAGACCTTTCAGCATATTTTAAGGATTTATATGCTGCATTATCAGAAGTAGTTTGGTATGTCTCTATAAATAGTCTCAGAGTTACATTTCCAAGTCAGGCTAAAACCCATTGCTCAAACAAAATACACTCTTCTCCCAGTGTAAGAGCTACGTTTGGCTCTTTGTTATGTCTACTGAAGACCAAAATAATCCCCTTTGTCTTGTTCATATCCAAGATAAAGTGATTTTCTTCCAGTGTGGCACAACATTTCCTGCCAGTTCCTTCTATTCAATTAGAATGTATCTCCTGGTTTAGTCGTGGTAATTGTTACACTTTACATTTCAATTTTAAAACAACATACATTTCAAAAACAGTGGTATTTATATATATATATATATATATTATTTTATTTATTTATTTTTTTGTTTTTTTTAATAATAATTTGCTTTGATGGGCTGGGCAATATTTAAAACATAACATCAATCCTTCTTGAACACCGAGTCCTCTGCAGTTTCCGAGAAAATGTAAATTATTTTTTCTGTTTGGATGCTTCTGAGCAGAACTCTCCCTTCCAGATTCCGCACACTAGATGGGGCTACACCCATAACTGGATAGTGGAGTTAAGTTGGAGGAACAAATCTTGCGCAATTACATTCAATTACATTTTATGGATCCTTTCACGACCTGCAGTGTTTGGTTAATTTAAGCTTGAGAATTAATCAAAAACTAATTTGCATGACTGCGTCATTACGCTGGCATTTCCTTTCAATTTAAGCAATTTACATCATTGTTCTAAATAGAAAATATATTTAAACAGTAATTTTGTCGTTTATTCCAGTGTTGCTGCCATTATTAAGGGTACTGAATCTGTGGAGATAATCCAGGAAGCTTTGCAATGTTCACATGTAGCAGTTCATATGGAATAACAGAGTTTGCACGACTAAAGGGTCTGGATCAAAATATGCAAATAATAGAAAAATGGGAGATAGATATTCCAAAAACTGTCTTGGCTCAAAAATGTGCGCATCTGGGTGGCGTCGCAGTGGGAGGAACATTCAACAACAATGCCGAGACTTCATGGAGGGTGCGGCAGGATGATGCTTCCTCCTCCAAAGAGCCCTGCCTCCCAGCGGACCCACTGTGCCATGCGCATCGCTCCGACACTCAGTGTTGAGCATGTGGGGCCCCTTAAAGAGAAGCGCCGAGTAGACGCACAGAGTTTCTCCATTGAAGAGTTACCGCAATGAGGAACAGCGCCGAACCGGCACAATGCGCTCCAGGCTCCCAGGGACCGCCTGCCTATTGCGAACCATTGGACTCTGCATTCTCCTCTCGAACACAGCAGCTTACTTTGGGTCAGACGGTTAACTTTTTATTCAGGCATTTTACACATGTTGATTCACGGTCCTTTTCTTGTCATAGCCTAATTTATTAAAGCTTCAATAATTAATTACGCACGCGTAAATGTCTAACGTCTTCATATTCAGTTTGTTATTTCATTTGCTATTTAATTTATAATTGTGTTTAGTAGACAATTTTTTTAAACGGAATTTGATAGGAAAAGTTTAAAAAGCTTTAAAACAACAGAAACCAGCTTAGGAAATATTAAAACTTTGTCAATTAATTACAGTAAGAAATTATTTACTAGAAATAGAAAGTTTTATTATTATTATTATTATTATTATTATTATTATTATTATTATTATTATTATTATTATTATTATAATACAGTGGGATGTTTTTTAACATAGACCCAGATTTACACTTACTATTGTTTTCTTCTTAATTACAGGCTGACAGGCCGAGAGCCACTGGTGCTTTTACCAGGTCCATTTTCCAATGAAGCTCCATCGGGGAAGGCCCACCTGAAGCAGTGCGAGCAGATGAGTCTGACCAGGCGGCAGAAGAGGATGTGCCGCAGAGAGCCCGGTTTAGCCGAGACGCTCCGGGAGTCGGTGCGCCTCGGCCAGTTGGAGTGTCGCTATCAATTCAGAAATGAGCGCTGGAACTGCACCTTGGATGGCCGAGGAAGCCTCCTGAAAAGAGGTGAGCGCGCATTCTGGTTCTGATTTCTGCTACTTCAACTTCAACTGATTTTATCACAGAGAGAAAAGTGTGCCGAGATGAGCTGTTGCTGGTTTTGAGCAAAATTTTGATTAATAATAATTATAATTAATGTGTGTGCGTGCAGGGGTGCGCGTGCGTGTGTAAAATCTGTTTTTTTCTAAACAGAAGGTAATCTGCAAGAATAAGTGCGCAAAAACAGGAAGTAAACTTACCATCGGCTGCAGTATTGCAAAAGCATATAATCAAACTTGTCTGCTTACTCTAATAAAATCTAAATTGATGGTTTTTATCAGTGCATGTAGTCACAAGCCTCACATGATGTCTCCTTTACCAGAATTTTACATAAAGTCTTGTGAAGTGCAATGTTAAGCATCATTTTTGTTTCTCCGCTGTTACTTTTTTTATTGTTTGATATGCAAAGTTAAGATTTTCTTTTCCCTTGTATGAACTTTAAACTTTTGGCCACAGGTAAGAAACAATTCTCACTTACAATTATATTGAATTTTCCTTCTTAAAATCTATTTTGCATGACTTTTGAAACAATTAAATAAGCTACACCTTAAACTGCATTGGATAACATTTTAAATCGAGTTGCAGATCTGCTGTGCACACAAAAATCCTGTAGGACGGTCCAGACATTATGCATATGGATATCATTGTGTGGGAGAACATGAACAGGTCAGCACAGAGGTAATGAGGGAGTAGAGCGCCAAGAAATGTGGCAAACGATGTGGAGAGTGCTTGAGCCCTGCGGTTATTTTTATCTCGGGAAAATGCCCATTCCCAGAGGAAAAGGGTGGTGTGATTACCCACTTTCATCTGGGAAAATCCTTCCTAGTCAAAATAACAATTAATTAGATGAAAATACACGCTGGTGACGACTTTGGGGGAAACAAAATAACAGTGCAGAGCCGCAAGAAGAGGTCAGAGGAAAAGTTTTGACACAAGAAAGCATACAGGATTCCTGAGGTTGCTGTAAACCATGACAACGTAGTGAGATTTTTGTAAACAAGCTGAGTTAATTGCTTAATTGTTGGAAAGAAAACACATTTTTTGGATTAGATCCACTGACAATTACTGCCACAGACATAAAATGGCTGTTGAAGATGATTTTTATGTATCACTGGCAGCAGAGTTATTTAACCATTTGATGCCTTTTTTCTTTGAATCCAGCATTTAAGGAGACCGCCTTCCTTCTGGCTGTGTCCTCCGCTGCACTAACCCATGCACTCGCCAAAGCTTGCAGCTCAGGCCGGATGGAGAGGTGCACGTGTGACGACTCTCCTGGGATCCAGCACAGAGAAGCGTGGCAATGGGGGGTCTGTGGAGACAACCTGAAATACAGCACCAAGTTCCTCAAAAAGTTCCTCGGCCAAAAGAGGGTCAGCAAAGACCTTAGGGCGCAGGTCGATGCCCACAACATAAACGTTGGTATCCGGGTGAGTGCTTAAATAAAATGTGTTTGTGCAACATGTCAGATCTCTCATTCCCTTATTTATTGTTTCCTTTAAGTTGGGGTGCAATTTCACCTGCCAATTAAACCTGATGCTGACAATTTTAGGCTTCACCTGTTTAGTTTTGAAGCTTCCAGTCAAAAAACACCCCCTCCATCAATTCTCCCTTGTTTTTGCTTCCATGTTTTGACCTGGGTGGGTGAGGCAGTGCAGCAAGGAGACAACATGGCTGTGGGATCATTGGAGCCAGGTGTTCTCAGGCATGATAAAGCTTGCTGTGCGGGCCAACAGAAAATTAAAGGTCTCATGTCGGAGAGAGCGATTATAACCGTGGCCTCTTTTTAATATACGAGCAAGCATTTTTTTCCACTTACTGGATCACTGTGCTCTTCATAAATCCAACTAATGTTCATAACCACCACTCTGAAAATAGGGAGCCTCAGGGCGCATCTCCTGTGGCTCGCACCTAAAAAGACAAGTCTGTTGGAGGAACCAAAAGTCAAAACAGGAAGAACTCTATCTTATCTCATCTCAAGTGAGCTAAAAGTTTTACACTATTGTTGCCAAAAAGAGTCCAGCACCCGAGTTTACAAAAAAACACAAGAGGTTGTAGACCCCTCAGCTCACAGTAATGGTGTTAAGAAGCCCCTCGGGGGCATTCATACCTGTGCAGGGAGGGAGGACCTGAGTAGAACTTTTCAACCCAGCAGAGCCCTCTGGCTTTTTTAGTTTGACCTATCTCTGGCCCCTCTCCACAACGGCAGCTCTCAGCCTGACTGATCATGCTCCAATCACTGACCATCAAGCTCAGTGAAGAAATCCCATACAGAGCCTTGCAAAAGTATGAGTAAACCTCCCCTTTTGTTGCGTCAGAACAGCAAACTTTAGAGCATTTTTTTATTCAGTTTTGATGTGAGCGATCAATACAAAGTGGTGCATGAAGGTGAAATGAAAAAAAGATGTCAAAACTACAAATGAACATCTGAGATATGTGGCATTTATTTACCCCATTACTCCGAATACAGAGCAACTAGTCATCTGCCGAAATCTATTAATGTGAATAGATTCACAAGTATGTGAATGTTTATTAAAGTATTATGGGCCAGTATTTCAAGCTTTCCTGTAACAAATACAAAATTACCAAGCAGTGGCCATTTGCCCAAGGAAACTCTGGAGGAGCAGCTAACATCCACAGCTCAGGTGGTAAAATATGTTAAAAACTGTGTTCACTACATAAATCTGGCATTTAGAAAGAAGAAAGCCATAGGAAAGCTCATTTAAAGCTTGCCACCTCCAATGTAAGGTACAGCACACAAGTTGAAGAAGGAGTTCTGGATTGATATTGCACTTTTTGGGCTTCATGCAAAACACAATGTGTCGTAAAAAATTAACGCTGCACTTCCATTTCAGCACAGCAACCCAAACTACAATGCAATGGCTTCGATCAGAGCTTATTAATGTGTTAAAGTAGAATTACATTCAATTGGGACTTTTTGGCAAGCAAGACTTAAAACTTGATGCTTACCGGTGTTTTCTGACTGAGTTTGAGCTACAGTATTTTACAAAAAGAGATGAGCAAAAAACTCAATCTCTAGATGTGCAAAGTTGTTTGAACTTGATCTTTATTGTTTTTTTTTTTCCTGTATAGAAATTTCTCATCTATTTTTTCCATGAGCATGCATGTACTAGAAACTGGGCGGAGAGATTCCCCAGTCTGTTCTTCTTGTCACCTCTGCCTCAGGCGAACGAGACAGAAGGGAGACAGACAGAGCTAGTTTCAACACATTGAGAAAAGAAATTTCAAGAGCTGTCCGAATGAGAAATGCGGAGCGAATGAAATACGACAAGCTAAACAGCTCCCCTCAATCCATTATGTCAAAATTTTTAAACCGAGGAAAGCGACTGGCTCATCTCCGCTAAACCTTAACCCACCCTGAAGGAAACTGTCTCTCCAGCCAGATAGATCCCTCAGATAAGAAAGCAGGTAATGAATCAAACTGAAAGAGTTGACATTTCTCTCTTTTTGTCCCTCCTATCTTAGGCAGTGAAGAGTGGGCTGAAAACAACCTGCAAATGTCACGGAGTCTCCGGCTCCTGTGCCGTACGGACTTGCTGGAAGCAGCTGTCCCCTTTCCATGACACTGGGCGGCTGCTGAAGTATAGATATGACAACGCCGTGAGAGTGTTGAGCGTCACCAACGCGGCCACAGGAGAGACTGAGCTCGCGGGGCCCAGACGCCATGGCCAGAGCCCCAGGAACACCGACCTGGTCTACCTGGAGGACTCCCCCAGCTTCTGCAGGCCCTCCCGCTACTCGCCAGGCACGGGGGGCCGGTCGTGCACCAAGGACACGAGCTGTCAGAGTCTGTGCTGTGGACGCGGCTACAACACGGCCATGCGGCTCACCAGTCTGTCCTGCCACTGCCAGGTGCGCTGGTGCTGCCATGTGGAGTGCCAGACGTGTGTGAGGGAAGAGGAGGTGTACACCTGCAAGAATGCATAAACAAAACATTTGGAGAAAGGAGATGATCCGATGAAGCAGTGGGGAGAAAAAAAAAGACAAATCTCTGACCTTCATGGGTACTTCAAGGGTACTCCTTCTGCAGAATGTCACATCAATGCATGTGTTTGCAAATATCACTTAAGACTTGCATGATATTTTGGGAGAAAAACACTAATGTGCCACTACGATACTGTTGGTTCTTTGCTAATCATCAGATTACAATAGATGATGATGTTTCCAGACTACTCTACTTCTCCTTTGTTGGATGCACTGAAATCTCACTTTTTCTACAAAAGAGGGAATCAAGATCCTCAAAATGGGAACCAGACTGGATCTTACCAGCAGTATGAACTCTGACACTGACTGATTGATGTGGTATTCAGCCTCCCATATTTTACTATTTATTGTGCCACTTTCTGTGCCTCGCATACTGCTGCTTTATGCATTAAATCTTGTAATCAAGTATTGCCAAAAAGGCTGTAAAGGAGTTAAGATGACTCCGCCTGCCTGTCTCTGACTGCTGTGGAGAACTTTTAAAGTTCTGTTCTGAGTAAAAGCACTTAAGTTGCTCTTGCTACATATTATACCAAATGAATTATTGATGCTGGGGTCTAACATGCCTAGATAGAATCACTGGAAGCTTCATGGTGGCTTGCACCACTGACATACCTTATTATGTGCATTAACAGGGCTATCATGTACAGAAAGAAGCTTTGTGTTTTCAGTTGCTCTTATGGAAATGTCTATGGAAATGTGCTGTTGAGAACAAAGGGAGATTAGCACACTGCTGGAAACGCTGACCACTCTCTTTGAAATCCAACTTAACTTGGGGGCATGCCAGTTCTGTTTTTTTCTAATTGTAGGTATTTACAGAAGTATACATTTTTCTATACTTTCAAGTGTAAAATTAAATCGCCAGAATATTTGCTCTTTAGAGTCCAAATTAGCTGCATCTTTGTTCTGCATGCCTTTGAAGTGAATCAGTCACGCTCCCTATTTTTCCTAATTGCTAATCAAAGAAAATGACCACGTTTACTCCACCACCACCCCCCTTGCATCCAGCTCAGCGTCCATGTGTGCAGGTCAAAAGTGCACGCTGGACCCCAGAATGTCTGTTTTTATTGGGCCGTTTCATGCTTCATTGGACTGCCTCTGAACTGCAGATGAGCTATGAATATAACTCACATCGGGGCTCCAGGCGTCTGACAATGTGGAGTTGTAATTTTTCTACCTCACTTCAACTTTTGGCAAATATCAGTAAGATTTATGAGCTATGCAGAGTTTTCTTCTCTGTAGATACATGTCTTTCCCTCTGCATTTGGTTGAAATATATTTTAGATGTCTGTGCAGGTTCTTTGAATGTGGAATTATGTGTAATTGTTTTTCTTTCTGTTTTTGTTTTGAAACTTTGTTGCTTTACACTTTTTTATTTAAAACAAATAAGATTAATAAAAAAAACATACATTTGTAAGGCTCGTGTGTTTTGCTGTGTCTTGCTCGGTTGTATTCAGCCACGCACAAACCTAGACTCCCCACGCAGGAAAGAAGTGAGCTGAATCCACCTGCCTGCTACTTGGTGCTCTGCGTCTATTGAGCAAAACCATTTCCTGCTAATGACGCCCTGCCCTCCTTTTCATCTGAAAACGCTGTGGTCTCTCTGCATCTCCATCAACCACAAAGTAAAAGGCAAAGGGGTTAGTGGGTGAATGGGTGGGGGGAGTGGAAGACATGCATACAGGTGTTCTGCCTCTGGCCAACACACCAACTACGATGACAATCTTAATGACGATGATGACAAGGATGATGACTCAGTGGATTGCTTGACCCCCAGATCGCACACAATGGGCCGCCCCACAAATGCGACATGAACAGTTTACATCCTATTACCCGTGAATCATAACTTTCCAGCCGTTTGCATGAGTGCATCTGCACACAGAGGCCCATTGTGTGGAGTATTTAAAGCAGACTCTCGTGCTTTGATGTTGCTCTCTAATTATGGTGATTATGCACATTATTCCTTATTAAAACATCAGCTTAAGACCCCTTGTACTGCAGAGCAATAAGTTCAAATATTCCTTATGGATATACATGAAAGCAAAGGTAAGAGTTGCACTTCAACATTATTTTTTGCTCAAGTGAAAGTATGCGAGACATAAAACAGCTACATAAAGCACTTGGTAACTGAACAAAACATCTGAATTAATATTTAGAATTGATGTCATCAGACAAATAAAGTTATACAATTCTTTGCAAAAAAAACCCTTGTATTTTTATGACTAAGACGTAAAAAAGAACAAAATATCAAATTCAGGCAGAAGAAACACTTTTCCAAGTCAAAGTTTTTCATTATAAAGCTAATAAAGCCAATACTTGCATAAAGTCACGTGCTGGGCCAGGGTAAAGTACTGCCAGTGACACTGTAAGGTGTTTACTGTAACTTGATGATCTTCAAATTGAACAGCAAAATAGCATTAGAACAACAGACCTTGTGTACAAAGAACAAGTCATCTTAAACTATAGCTGTGTGTCTGTATCATGCATTTTTGTTCTTCATTCAATATAGTTTCTCACAGTAGGTAGGGTATATATAATATATGTTTTAAGAGTAGTATGATAAAATCATTAGTCAAATATAATATAAGTACAATGTAGAGAAACTACTAAAAGTAAATTATTTCTCCAAAATGTTACTCAAGTAAATGTAAATACTTACTACCCACCTTTGCATACAAATTATCTCCTTATTTTCAAACTATACATTTTATTGTTAGTCTTGATACTTTTAATCCTTTGATTTTATTGCAAAAAAAAAAGAATCAGATGTTGCTAAAGTCATCTGTGCAACAAAAGGGTTAAATCTAGTCTGCCAAAAAAAAGGCTTTCACAAGCACTTGTGGTGATATCACAAGATTCATAATGACACTGATTATTAAAGCTATGTTGGTTATAACCAATTTTGTTATTTCTTTTTTCATTAATGACTTTTTTCAATATTTCCTTCAAGGATGTTCTCTTGTATTGTGCACTGTATACATCAACATATTTTAACCAGGTGTGAGAATGCTACATGGATTTTAGAAAAAAGGTGCAAAAATAAAACCCAGAGAAGAAGTTTGTAAAGAGGAACAAAGCATACTAAAATTGACGAATTTCTCTGTGAAGTATTTATTAAGATCTCTTCTACAATGGGAGGAAAAAAAATATTCATAGACCTATGATGTTCTAATGCACTTTATTTGAACTTAAGTCTTTACGGTCCACAATAGTTTTCCCTGTATGTTAATCAGCTTTTGTTTTATTGTCAATATATGTTTATAAAAATTACAGCACTGGGTAATATTATTATTTGCACATTAAAATCAAGGCTTGATCAGTTGATTAGCACTGGTGCCTTGCAAGAAAAACAACCAGGGTTTGAATCTTGATGTGCCTCTTTCTGTACGGAGTTTGCCACCAAATACATCTGAATGCACCGGTTGTGAACCCCACGTTTTGCAGTTTGCATCTTTGAAAGCTTTGTAAATAATAACCTCAGAAAAGAAACAACAGCTCCAAAGAGTCTGAGGCTTTTCTGCTGCAGCATTACTTTCACAAGGCTGCAGCAATTCTTATATTGCTCTGCATTGCAATAGACTTGGGTTTTGCAACCTGCGGCTCCTGAGCCACAAGTGGCTCATTGGACATTCAACAATTTCTCTTCATAACTTCAGAGGAAGTTAGCTTTATAGAGCTGGAGTGGAGGCAGAAATGTCTCTTTGGATTGTGAAGGTTGCAGATCCCCACAATAGACAATACTAAGCCAGATTCTTGCAAAACACTCTTTGCAAGGGTAGATTGCATTCAACATATAAAACTTCATGAATGATTTGGGTTATACAGCAACTCAGTGTAGCATCTAATTTCTGCATGACCCTTTGGACTTTTTGTTCAAAAATGAATTTAATACCTCAGATTAGTTATGAATTCACTGTTGGTCTGAGGTCAAACAAGTTCATATTGCCACACAATTGACTCACTATATTAACTTTTCATACAAGAATATTGCAGATCAATATTTAGCTTTATTCAACGAGAATGCATTGCAATAAAAAAGCCGCATTTCTCTAAGCAGAGCTGCAGGTAAGAAAATGAAATGAGACAGAGGAGCGTGTCACAGACAGTACACTGGACTGAGGTTTGATATATTGAAGGGCTTGAAAGAAGAAGATGAGGATGGAGGGATGAGGAGAGATGTTTTGCAGCCCCAGGAGGCCTATCCCCTGCCGCTGTTCTTGTGGTTTTATAATAAACTCCTAAAGCCTTCATTTCCCTCACTGCCCCAAGTGTGGGGGGGGGGGTTGCTGCAACGAGTTTGACCAAATCCAGAGCTGAATTCGCACGCACACAATCTCCAAGGTGGGGTTAGGCAGAGCAGGGATGCAGTCTGGATGTGGAGACAGGTGAGGGCAGAGAGGCTTTTTTGCATATGTGTACAAGTATACCTGCCCGACGCACACCTGCGGTCACTTCAGCAGGAGTGATATGTGAGAGTGTGTTTGTAGTGAGGTTTTCCTCTGCGGGTGTGGGCTGCAGGCAGCCTGCCAGAGCCTCTGAAGACACCCGGAGACATTGTAATTTTTGAAACGTAGGACGACTCTGAGGGTTTGGTTCAAGTAAAAGTTATGAAGTTGACCAGCATAATCTGTTTAAGAGTTAGGATGAATTTTTAAACCAGGGTTTAGATGTTTATTCAGATATGCACAAAATTATGCATTGTTAAGCCGAAGCATTTTTTCCATTGCATCTCACGTAGCCTTCAGGTTTATACATCACTCATTTGTGTAAGAACAGTAGATGTTAAATGAGGCGTAAGAGGCTTGGACGACATTTTGCTCAAGGACACAAAGAGCAGCCTCCGTCTTGTAATCAGAACTATGCACCCTCAGGTCAATCCACACCCTCCTAGCACTTTAAACCCCACGCCCTTACTCCGCATGAACAAATTAATGATGAAATAATTACGAAGAGAAGAAATACATTTGGTGACGAGAAAAAAAGAAAAGGAAAAGAGGACAGGACGGAGAGTTGCGAATACAGCATGGGGTAGGAATTTGGAATGTGAAATGAGTAATGCATTTGCTCAACCCACAACAAGAACATGCACTGCCTAGAGCTACAACTAGGCTGAGTGCATACCTGTACGGGAGGAGGTGAAGGTGGAGGTATCTCTGAGGTTGGGGTGATTGAACCTAAAGTCCTCGCTGTGGCTGATGACATGAAAGACTTAACTGATTAGACAACGCAGCTTTAAAGATGAACCTGTACTTAAAGTTTGGGAAAAAAGCAAATGTGATGATGATAATAATGCAAGCAAGCATGTTTAGTATAATAATTTCAGGCCTGACTTGCATATCAAAAGCAATTTTTTATTTTTTTTAACAAGCCTCAAGCTTACTGGATAAAAAGATATTGAGTTTAACATGAAACAATATCGTTGGGGTATGATTTGTTTTTATGTTTGTTTGGGTTTTTTATAGTTTACAGAATAATGTAGTAATAATATTAGATATTTTTAGAATGGATTTTTGAGTACGGTACCTAAAATTTATAGGATCTGCTTTTTTAAATTTAGGTCCATAAGGGAATGGATAACACTTCCTGATAAACACAAAATGTAATAATTTCATGTTTTTCCACTCGGTTAAGAAATGGTTTCTCAGTACCCAATGCCGTTAACTTTATTGATCATTAACAGGTTTGCTCTCAAATAAATAGTTTTTAAACAATCTGAATATGGTCAAATTTCCATAACTCAAATCAGATTTCTCCAACGTGTACATGTTCACCCATTGACAGCTGGAGATAGGCACCAACTCTAATCAGGTGAAAACAAAATTAAAGATTTTGGTCTATTTGCAAACAATAATTTGAGGAAGAAAATTAACACTAGACATTTCCTCAAACTGTGGTGGCTGCAGGGTTTTCTTCAGCAGAAAGAAGAGTTGATCTTACCATCAACTCTGACCAGGGAAGCTGATCAAAGTAAGATGGATGAAGCTAAGTACAGTATAATCCTGGAGGAGGAGGAGGCTACAAAACACTTTAGATTAGTTCAGCTTCCAGCAGGGAAATAAGCCTAGAAATACAACCAGAGTTACAAGGGAATGGTTTAGATCAAGGAATTATAACATGGCAGCTTAGCCTAGTCAAAGTCCAGACATAAATATAACCAAGAATTTTGAAACAGATGTCCAAATTTGTGTCCTTGTATGCTTTCAATCCAGTCTCCAGTCAGTATGTGCAAAGCTGGTACAGACAAATCCAAAATATCTGTAGCTGTTATTGCAGTGAAATGTGTTTTTCTTAGAGATTCATAGACATATAGAAAACCTCATGCACACATAAAAAGAATAAAAAATGTTAGAATATGCATTGTTTTTCATGTACCTGTATCAAAGTTAGTGAACACAAAACTATGAGTGCATGAGAGGTAAAAGAAAAACAATTAAAAAAAACCCTGAAAAAACAGAAAAAGGAAGAAAAAAAAGAACTGCATAGCTCAATGTTAGAGAAGTGAATGTTATCTTGGGTTGAATTCTTTACAAATCTTCCACTGGGGAGAAGATAAATTGCTAAAAAAAAACTGCAAGTAAAGATGAAAACCTGCATAAAGATTAATATTTAATGCTTGACTGCAGAGAGTAAACCACTTTAAGCATAGTTTTAGAACAGAAATAAATCAAAAGAAGAATCTGTTTTGTATTTTCTGGGATAATATTCCTGTAAATGTTTGTTTCATCCCTACTGAAATGACCAGCGAGCGCCCCTCACTTCCTTTCCTACTGAGAATCTCCTGGAGGAGTCTGTTCCCATGCCATTCAATAGGAGCACCTGCGGCCTTAACAGTAGAGTTTACCAGACTTCCACTGTGATAGGACATGTAAGACCTTGTGCACCTTCATAACTTACTCCCCTTGCTCAATGTATGGCACTCCGCTTGGTTTTTCTCACACATGGCCACAAAAACTTTGACCTCCATCACAGGCAAAATAAAACTCTCCCACATCAACAATGTGGGAGGAAAAACAACGATAAAGGCCAGAGCAATGTGTTCTCCTCAACCAGCAACATCTTGGAAAAATAAGTCTGGGATTATACCTAATCTCTACAGCTACACAAGAGTGCCATCTTGGCGCTGTGCTGATGAACGCTCGCAATTAAGCCATCACTGTCACTAAAGGATGCAACTATACAGTAATGTATTGTCGAAGTGTTAAGTCTTTTGAGCTTCGTGAGCCACAGGCTAAGCAAACTGAAACACAGGACTTAAAGACGGTGACTAGGAAGCTGTCAGGCAGGGAAGGCCCAGTGATGCACTGTTTATGTTCCCGGCCCTGCTAGTTGTCAGCAAGCTTTGGAGGTGGAGAGCATCTCTTATCGTAGGAAGTCTGCATGTCGCAGGTGGGATAGCAACATTATTCTTTGTCATATTGGAGGTCAAAACAAAACAAAAGGAAAGACACCTCTGGTTATCAGCTTAGAAAATTATAAAGAATCTTATTATTTAATCCAGAGACAAGCAGATGAAGTTTAAGAACCTCATTAGCAGCAGGGTTAGGCGTTTTCCTTTAGACAATAGGTCCCTCATTTAAGGTAGCAGTAGTGAAAGTGGTAGTACTTTCATAGTTTCTCTCGTGTACAGAAGAAAATTGTTTAATATGTCTAAGGCTCAAACAAACAATAAAAAATTACAAATGAAGAAAACTTTTATATAAAATGGTATTTATCCATCAGGATGATTCCAAGAAGATATTACATAGAAAATATAGCATAAAGTAGAGTTGGAGAAAGGTTAAATAAAACAGAGGTCTCAAAATCCAGTCTAGTTCAGTAGGACAAGCTCCTGCTCCTATACTCATCTGAATTAAGTGGCTAAATTACCTCATCAGACTCCAATTAATTACAATAGAGAAGTGCTAATAATCCAGATATTTGAGTCAGGTGTGTTTAAGCAGAGATACAGTACATCTAAAAGTTGCAAGACACTGGATTGTGACCCCTGGATTAAACGCCAATGCTGCTAGGGTTCTGTAGTATTTCTGGCCTTCTGGTCATTTTGCATCTCTATATAGCAGTGTTCCTAGCAGTAAGAATCCACCTATCTTTGAACATCTGACCTGGTAGGGAAACAACGGGGGTGGTCAGTCAGATTCCTGGGTGGGCGGTTGGGGGGTGGTGGCATCCCTTCTGACCCTGTTCCAAGCACAACAAACTAAGACGTTGGGAGCTTATGAGTTTCTCCTGTCAAATCTGACAGGCTCTCATTTGCTTTCATTCAGCGTCTCATCACGGCTTCAAAGACGGGTGGCTCATCTCCCTGCAGGGGTGGAGTGAGAAGATCAACGCTCCCTCAAAAAATGACTGGTATCCAAAAATTTTTGACCCAAGGCAATCTCGCTCCTCATAATTGGCTTCTTCATTCTGTCTGTCTTGGGCAATCACTGCAGAGTTATGACGCATTACTCTGCCTGGAAAACACCATTAAGTATATTGTGCAGAAGTGATTCAATAACATATCATTTTCTCTTAGTGAACAAAGCAGCGTTATTGAAGGACGTACTCTTTGTAGTCTCCAGTGCGCTGAGGGTTTTCTTCTTCTAGCTCCTGTTGTATAACCAGGATTGGTGGGAGAGGGGGGCTGATCCAGCACTGAATTGTGTTTGTTTGCTGAAAGATGCCCAAAGGCCAAAAGTCTGGCACTGAGAAACAGCATTCTTTGATCATCCAGATGCATTCAAGGGTTAGGGTTAGTTCATGCAAACCTTATTTTAAGATAAACAATATACTCAAGGTTTCATGGTAACATTTGTATATCAGATCTGGGGGAAAAAAACGGGTCTCGGTCAGTCAGAAGGGTTGGATCCAGCTCCACACCTGGTGTCTGGAATCCAGTTTGCGCCTGTGGTGCTCAGGTGTGGAACAACACCAGTAAGCTCATCTCATCCTTTCCTCGGGGCTGAAGCATGAAGGACAGACAGAGAGAACCCTACGACCCAAATGCAACTGCATATATCTCAGGAAAAACTTTGACAAAGGGGACTTCTTCCTCCCTCTTTTTTGCTACTGTGAGCAGTCGGTTAAAGCTCTACACATCCAACCACTGCCCCGGGGAAATGTTATGACAATCAAAAACGGTGAACAGCAGGAGCAAGAAGTGGCATGAACAGATTTCAGGGTTTCAGACATGAGAGGTAGGCTGAGAGGGACTTCTTTCGAGAAGTGTGTCGCCTGAAGATAAAACTCGTGTACGGTCAGGTCGCCACGGAAAAACTGTCTGGGCCCATTTCTGACTGCTGTGCTGAATGAGGAAAACAAATACAGCTACCGGTAGTAAACAGGAGCTCATGTGACAACTCGTGAAGATAATTATGTCAAAAGATGCTTGAATTTATTTTACTTACTGCCAGTGCACTCACTTCCTCCCAGACACCACAGTGACGGAGGTCTGGGGTAAAGTGATTGAGATGTGGTTTTGTTTAGGTGTCAGGCAGTGCCCTAGGACAATATTTCTCCTACTCAATCACCAAGGAGATATTGTGAAAATGTTACTGCTTATTCTGGGAAATCTAATCATGGTTCTTTTCCCACAGTCAGTGGCTAAGAACTTTATAAACACCTTGTTTCTTTCCTCTGAATTCCTCTATGGATATTATTTTAGAGAAAAGAAAAGGTGATATTAGCATCCTGGTTGTCTTTATTTGCTTGCAAAAAAGTTGGATGAACAAGCAGGAATATTCTGACCACTGTCTGTGGAAAAAAAACAAAAAAAAAACAGGATAGCCTAAGTAGACCCAATAAAGGAGAGCTGACAAAAACTAGCCTCAGGACATGCTTTCCCAGTCTTTCCTGTCACATGTCTACATGTCAACAGATTATGCCTTCACTCTTGAAACTTGTGGGTCAAAAAGATTGCTGTCAGCTTCTACCTTTAAGAGAATATGCAGTATAATGGAAACTGTAGCCTAAAGCCTGATATTTAAAGTGGTGAAGAGATAGTAAAGAACTGAAAGACAGTAAAAGAGAAACTTGGTTTCACTGTTTACATTGCTCGTGCCCTAAGATATTTCTTTAGTTATAGGATTTTTGAAAGACTTTTTAGTTATCAAGCTAATTCTTATTTGTGATTAACCTGGGTTAATAATGATGAAAAAATTATGATTTGGGTTATCAAGGGAAATCAATCAACTTGGCTATTAATGCCCATAAATCATTTGCAATAACCTGTAGCAAGTCTTTTACATTCGCTCCCAAAGTTTTAAAATGATTTTGAAACCCCATTAGCTATATGGCTCCTTCTCATCTGTTGAATTTCGGTGCTGAATGATGGTAATTTTTCAATTTGTCATCAGACAGGTTCTACTTATAGGATATTTTTTATTCTACAGCTCTGGCAGTCATCAAGTCAGATTAAACTTTTCAAAAATTTGGTTGATCATTGTATGATTTATCAATGAATGAAGTGTAATTTCCTTTTCACATATTTGGTTAAATATTTTTTCTCAAAATTTAAGTTTGGAAAAAGCAGAAAAACTTGTGAAGAGGGCAAATGCATATTTTATGCAGCTCTGCAACTGAAAATTTGAAGTAAGTTTTTTTATTTTTAGCTCACCATTGCTCAAAGACCACGGACGTCACTGAGCTTCCTCGTCATGATCTCTACAGAAAAAATAAATAATTTAGATGTCAGCATAAAGATACATTTTATCTAAGGTTATTGATGTGAAACTATAATGAGAACTGAAAAGTAACTGAAATGCACAAAATATAGTGACGTAAGAAAAGCAGTGTACATGTGGATGGATAGAAAATAACTCTGTTTCTAAACAACAGTGTGGAAAACTTAATAGGTTCCCATAATTTTGACATAGATAATTACTAACTAGACGTGATGACGAAGTTAAGTAAAAAATGTAAAACACTATTTTTTTCTAACTCGAGTGAGACATCTTCGTTTTTGTTTAGATCTCTGTCAGTTTCCGCTTTCTCATTTCCGTACACAAAAGCTCTGCTGATGACGTGTACACACTGCTTCGTCGTTAGCTGGCTAGCTTAGCCACCTGTCAGAGTACAGGGGATAAAATAAAAAGGATTGGAAGAAAACAAAGGACACAAGGCGTTTCAGCGAATCCATAAAAATGGAGACGCTTTACCACCAGACCAACAAGTGAGTGCAGTGACAGCTTCTGTGGAAACTGTGCCGACTCTGTTAGCTGACTTAGCTTTGTAATGTAACTAACCTAGCAACCCAATTAACGGTCCAGTTTCAAAGGAAACTCATTGACAAAATACTTACAATAACTTTGAAAATGTCTTTGGCATGTGTTGGTGTGGTAATGAAAAATACATCACTTACGTTGGTATTTAAATATCTCAGTTTCTGTTCAATTAAACGCTGTATTTGTATTGGATTAGGCAAATCCATGAGGTGCAGTCTCAAATGGGAAACCTGGAAAGGACAGACCGCGAATCAGTTCACTGTGAGTATGATCATGACGATGGTCAAATTCAGTTTCGCCTATAAATTTTGTTCTGATCCAGACAACAGAGAAGTGTTGTTGCCACCTCCTTATCTAAAAGTTCTCCGTACAAGTTCCTTGTGGTAGCTTCTCGTTAATGTTTTGGATAGGCTGGTAGAGGTAAGTGCCTCTCTGACGGGTTGTTTTCTGTGGATGGTGCCCGTTACATCAGCTCTGGGTCGGGACGGGAAGCAGTAGGGTGGGAGCCAGTCTGTCCACCTCCTCAGTCCCTTCACAAACTATGACATCAGCTTGCATTTTCTCCTAAAAGAGGATGTAAGCAAAGAAATAAAAGCACACACACACAAAACAAAAATATTTACTACAAAAATTTACCTGATTTCATGACTATATTTTAAAAGGTTTTTCATTTGTTGATATATATCACAAATTCAGTTTTAAAACATCTTTAAGCAGAATACATTTGTCCAGGTTTGACCTGTCTATTTGCATGCCTGCTGTAGTATAAGGACAAGGAAGCACTGAAAATGCTTTGATCTATTTGTCATAAATGGAAAAAAAAATAAAAATCTGAATCTCAATTTGCATTTAAAAATATCTGATTACAGTTTAGATTGATGCAGTTGAGTTCTGAACAGTGTAAATATGAAAGATTTGAAACTTGAGATGGTCAAACACAATCCACTTACAGTGTACAGCAATATTTAGTTTTTACATAATGCAGAACACGGATGGCTCCCACTTTACTCACTGGGAATAAAACTAGGCTTCTTGTTTTGTTTTTTTTTATCTGTCCCTGTTTTCCTCCTGGCTGGGTCAGAAAGCTATATCTGCTATTTTAAAAACTGCCACTGAATGTAAGTTAAAACAATAAATAAAGAGTATAAATCCACTAATAACACCCATTACAATGTCAAAATTGACTGAAATTTGTGTACAGTGATCGTTAATATGTTTTTATCTATTTTCTTTCCTCTAATGTGAGATTTATTTTATTTTTCTACATTTCAAGTATTAGAGAATGAACTACAGGCTAGAATCGACCAGATTTTCACTCATCTGGAACGCCTCGAGATCCTGGCCAGTAAAGAACCACCAAACCGCCGCCAGAACGCCAAACTGTGAGTGTTGAGTGATTCAACTGCTGGTGGCTGTAAAAGGCCCAAATCTGACAGCGTAAGCTGTCTCTCATAAAGGCACAGGGTGGATGCAGAAGACAAAAACAGCTCTGTGCTGCCCTGTGGCGACGTGGCTCTATGAAAACATTTCCTCTGAAGCCCCGTCATCGTCAGCGTTCCAGCTGCATCGGGCAGAGATTCATCTCTGGCTTGGGTAAACAGGCCCTAGGGGACAGTGTTTGCCATAAGCTTTCCTCTGATCCCAGCAGGTCTCTAGGAAGACCTAGGTGAAGGATAAGAATGGGCCTGGGAGAGACTCTTTACAGATTTGAACTCCAAAAGAATTCTCCTTTATCCAGAAAATATGAATTTCAGGATGATGTGAGGGAATAAACAACACAATATTTCATGGATAGGCATGAATTTAATGTTTATAGTTTTGCCAGTGCCACTCACCATGAATGTTAGTGTCTTAAAATAGTTATTAAAATAGTTACAGACGCAGAAGATGGTTAAAAAATGTGAAGTGTGATAGAAACTGAATTGAGTTCTTTGTATAATCTAGTGTGTTGTTTCTAAAAAAGAATTTCTTCCGTTGCTTTTCCATCAGACGAGTGGATCAGCTGAAGTACGATGTTCAGCACCTGCGGACCGCTCTCCAAAACTTCCAGCACAGACGCTACACCAGAGAAGCCCAGGAGAGAGAGAGGGATGAACTCCTGAGCCGCACCTTCACCACAAATGTAAGCTGCATGTGCCTGAATACAGCCTCACATTCAAACTTAAAATTGTAAAATTGTAATATTTGAAGTTTAGTGAAGACTAGGAGTTCAGTTGGATTATCAATAACATTTTTTTTTTTTTCATTGAAGACATGTAGGGTTTTGCAAAGCCTTAAACCTTTCCGCATTTTGTCGCAGAGCAACCACAAACCTTCATTTAAGTTTCATTTTTGTAATTGTGAAGTTGGAAATGAAATATACGTGAAGCATCAGCTTTCATCAATCTACACTGCTTCACATGTACGCCAAAAAATATGTTGGTCTTTTCTGGTTAGAGCATAAAAATCAGTTCTGCACTTTTCATATTTTTATATTTTATATAAAAAACTTTCAAATCCATACTTAATCTTTTCATTTCACAGTTATGTGCTATTTTGTGCTACTCTGTCACACAAAATACCAATGAAGTATGAAAATTGCAGTTGTAACTATAGTATAAATACAGCAGGTGAACGTATTTTAACAAAGTGATATGATTTCTCTAGTTAAATATAGTGTAGTTAAAAATATTTTGTATTTTAACAGGATGCAGATACCTCCATCCACATAGATGAAACCATACAGTTAAACACAAACCTGCACAACGCACACCGAGGCATGGACGACCTCCTGGACAGCGGCAGTAGCATCCTCAATGGCCTCAGAGATCAAAGGTCAACTCTCAAGGTGTGTGCTAATCAACAAAATAAATTCTCTGAGCTAGCTTAAATGTTTTCATATTTAACACCAGAAATCATATCAAAAGAGGAAGATAATTACATCCTTGGCCCAGTTTCTGCTGTCCATAGTAATTATGTCATTGTAACCAAGGGTATTCTGTGTGGGTGGGTGAGTCCTCGTTTCCAGGGAGGAGATGGGCTTCCTGGCTTTGGCTTCAGCCTCTTCTTATCAGGGTGTGACTGCTGATCAGCACTCTTAGCCAGGCAGTCCAGACATGAGAAACTCTTGACAGAGTGGTGGAGTCAGGGAGGCGCTTGACCCTCTCCCAAACTCAGACGAATTAATCCTGATAATGAACAATGCGCTGCGGCTTTACAGCTGTTGAAGTCATTGCTTTTTTTCTTTTTTTTGGCTGCACAGGGGACGCACAAGAAGATGCTGGATGTAGCCAACATGTTGGGCCTCTCTAACACAGTAATGAGACTAATAGAAAGACGAGCCACCCAGGATAAGTTCATCATGATTGGAGGCATGCTGTTGACCTGCGTCTTCATGTTCCTCGTCATCAGATACCTGGGCTGACCACGCCTCGGTAGCCAATCAGATGTGGACATTTCAGGAAAACATCATCCCACAGGATATGAAATTTAAAGTGATTTTAATAAAAGGTGCCATTGTTTTTTTTGTTTACTTTCAATAAACTCACCACTTTACTTTGGATACATATTAAACGGTTAGGCTGAAGAAGTTCCTATCCAGACAGTATTTTATAGTGTGGAATTTTCTGTTGATCAGTTTTCCAGTCTTACAGCCAAACGTGGACTCTTCTTCAAACTGCTCCTGTTTTTTTCTTTCATATTCCAAAAATGTCCATCAATGTATGATTGAATACAAGTCTGAATGTTATTTCATTCTGTGAATGTTTAATTACCCGTAAAGTAATCCGACATCCACAGATTCTAGATGTCCAGAGTTGGAATAGTTTGATTTCCCTGCCCAGCACAACTGTACTATTAAAAAGTATTGAAAATTACCCCTGAGGGCAACTCTAATGCTAAGCAGTTTGCTTAAACCATGAGTTACAATACCTGACAAGAAAATAGGAAATTGTGACCATCTTAATGTTCATTCATCTTAAGTTTAGAAATATTAATCATGTATTATTGATGTACTACTTAAGCTTTGTAAAATGTCCAGTTTTGTTAGATCAAGTACAGGAAAATTTATTCTATCTCTGAAGTTAAATTTGATTCAATATAAAATTATTAAAATACCTAAACTTTTAACTTTGTCCACTTTTATATTACCTATAGATACTCATTGCCATGTTTCATAGCTGCCTGTAAGATAGCATGTCTTCGTTATCTATTAGACTGAACCATCACAAATTATATGCTGTAACTTGTACTTGTTGAAAAGATTCCTGATTTAATTTTAGGCATCGAAGGATAGTTTTATCTAATTTTTAACGGATTTTAATGTGACTAGGGCGCCATCTACTGTTTGCTGCTGGTACCTGCAGAATGATTTGGTAATCTTGTCCAGATAGGACTATGAAAAGAACTGGAATAATGAATTCAAAACTAAACCATGAAAGAGAAAAGAAACAAAAACAAACACATGGACTCAAAGTTTTATTTGTTGAAACAGTTATGTTTTTAAAAATACAAGAGTCACAACTTTTGTTTTTTGACAGATAACTTGTCTGGGATCCCAGCCATCCTCAGCGGGAACATTTTAAGAACCAACCTTGATAAAACACGTATTCATGTTGTAACTAACTTGTAATTTGTCTGCTTTACCAACAGCAGTGTCAACCTTTTCAGAATGTTAATAGGTTAATCTACAGCATTTTTATTTACAAAATTACAGAAAAAAGCCAAACAAAGCTCTTCTTCTGAAGAGCATTTGGAAAATAATTTAAAAATAAAAATACAATTATTGCAGTATACTACAATCTTATTGTTACATGATGCCCAAGCACCACCCCAATGTACAGATTTCAGTGCAATTTATTCACACGTACCCTCCAATGGGAAAACAGGAGCTTTTCCTCAGAGTATTAGAGATGTTAAAACCTCTGCCACATTTCTGCAAATTTAGAGAGGACTTCTTTTGTGACAGTGTCATACCAGTTTAGACACCATAGTTATTTCATAGTAATCAATGGCTGGCTTCTTCACATTACACACTGATATATGTACAAACTACAGCAATACAAATTATTTTGACCACGAATTCAATAAAGAGCAGGTAGATATATGGGGAAAAATGTCACATCATTGAGTCCATCACAAAAACAGAGGTGAAGTTGTTAGTTTTTGTAACAAAATCTATGTCCTGTCTCATCATGATCCTCTATATAATCTCAACCATTATGGATCTCCGTGGATGCCAAACTTAGCAAAGATTATGACCGCATAAATGAGAAAAACTAAAAAAAAAAACTAAAAAACTCCAGTGGTTAGTGAGGTTGGGAATGCAGACCCAATTGGTTTATAAGACAATCTCAACAAAATGTCTCATTACATCTATGAACCTGCTTTTAAAACAGGAAACGTGAGTGAAAAAGAAAATAAAAAATCCAAACAAACCAATATAAAAACGCTAGTGTCACCTTTTTTAACCAACACCGGCTGCAACACGTAATGACCACTTTAGTCTGAGTGTAAAACTGGTTTTACAACGTGTCGGACTTCCTGTACACTGATGCAAAGACTTCATCCCCATCCATAAAACAAGATCATCACAAACCTCTGTCAGTGTTCTGAGTGTTTACATCCCATTTTGTATCCATCGTCACTCAAGAGCCGTGGTTAGGCGGGTGTTGGAGGTCCTGTCCTGAGAATATTGGGTGCAGAAGTGGGTGTAGCTGGAGAGCTGCCGCTGCAGCAGCCTGGGACGGCCGAGGTGCGAATAGTGTTGGGTAGAGGGCTGTGTGCGGGACATGGTGGAGTGCCAAGGGTGTGTGGTGAAGTGCAGAGGCAGGGATAATATGAATAGGCTGACCCGAGAGGAAGGCTGTTGGGTGGGCAGGAATTAGCCCCGCATGTCCCAGAGAGTGTCCCAAAGAATGACCAAGAGAGGGGCCTAACGGGGACAGGGAGATGGGAGTAAGGTGGTGCTGGGGAATGTGATGCACCTGCGCCAGTTGGGCATGTGCAGGGTGAGGATGGTGGGCATGCGCGGGGTGGATGCCCATTGCAGCAGCGGTGGCTGCGTGGTGCTGCAGGATGGCATGTTGGACAGTGGTGATGGATGTGCCGGAGGCGACGGAGACGGTTGGCTGCTGAATGTGGATCTGCTGCAGGGCTGGTGGAGGGGGCGCCGGGGCTAAGTTAGCAGCTGCTGCAGCTGCGGCCGCGGCGGCAGCAGCCGAGGGGAAGGCCTTGACCTGCTTGGCCAGAAGCTGCTGCTGAATGTGTTGCTGTGCCGCCTGTTGCAGCTTGCTGTACTTCTCCATCTCCTCTGGCGTGAACGTGATAGGCTGACTCTCCAATGGCGCCAGGCCATCCTCCTCTGTTTCGATGCCATCTTCCTCCAGACTGGACGGGTGGTAAGCGGGGTAACCATGCACCTGCTGCTGTTGCTGCATTTCAGGCATGATGGACTCCAACATGGGGTTCTGGGAGGGGTCTTGACCTGGCTCTGCTTGATACTGGGGCATAATCATGGAAGGATCTTGTTCAAACAGTGGCTGTGGTTCTTGGTGTACTTGCTCTTCTGTAGCTGACTGCTGCTGTGTCTCTTCCTGTGTCGCCGTGTTCTGCTGCACCTCCTCGACCTTCTGCACTGGTGGCGCTGGAGGTGGTGGAGGAGGGGGGAACTCCCTTATAGGTTCTACTAGGATAACCTCTCCATCCGCTTCAGAACCCTTCCCCGTTCCTGATTTCTCTCCCTCATCGGGTCTCGTTAGGGGAATCAACGGTTTCTTCCCTGCTTGCAGTTTACCAAAGAGGGGCAACATGGCTTTGCTTCCCAGGGCTGGCGGTAATTTAGGACCAAAGTAACCCTGTGGTGGATCCTTAATCTTAATCCCAGATTTCGTTCCGGAGGCAGAATCCTCTGAACTTTTCTTGGACTGAACCCTCTCAAGCAGCTGCCGTGCTGTGAGCATGTTCTTATGTTCCCCTGCATCACGAGACCCGACCGGCCTCAAAGTCTGGGAAGTGGACGTGTGGGCGCTCCGGTTGAGGCTTCGCGATGACGTGCGGGGAGACTGCGAGCGATAAATCCGAGAACGGTTGAAGTCTCTGCGATGTGTGTCGCTGTCTGCCCGACCCCTGGCGCTCCGTCGGTGAGGCGAGCCTTTGTTGGAACTGGAGGAGCGACTCGCTGAGCTTCGGCTCCGGCTATAGCTTCGCCTCCAGGATCTTGTGCTGGTGCTGCGGCTCCAGCTGCTGGAGCTTCTCGAGCTGCTGTGGTGGTGCCGCCGGTGCCGCTTCCTCCTGCTGTAGCTGCGAGAACGAGAGCGGGAATCGTCCGAGGATGAAGAGGAGTATTGATGTCTTCTGGATCGCCTGCGACCTCGACTGCCCCGCCGCTCATACTCTGAGTCAGATGAACGTTTAGAGCGCCTCCGCCGGCGGCCTTCCGTGCTGTAGTCGCTGTAGCTGTCGGAGTAACTGCGGCTGCGGTGACTGTAGGCGCTACTTCTTGCTGAGGAGCGCCCAGAACTGCTGGAGTAGGAGCGACTGCGGGAGGTTTGGCCACGATGACGCCGCCGGCTGCTGCCGCGTCGTTCTCCCCGCCTTGATGAGCGGCTGTGGGACCGTCTGGACTCTTCGCTGTGGTGGCGCCGCTGCTCTCGTGGGCTGGACCTGTGATGACGTGAATGCTGGGTATTGGAGCCGCCTTCCTCCTCGCTCTCGCTGCTGGGTGGTCTACCGTGACCTGGACTTTTCTGAGCAGAGGTAGAACATGATGCGTTTTGCGATCCGCTCGAGTCCGTTTTTTGTCTTTTAGAGCTACTGTGATCTTCTGAGGAGTTGCTCTTGTCATTATTTTTTCCACTTCCTCCTTGTTCTGCTCCAGATTTAGAAGGCACTTCCTTAGCAGCGCGTTTCCTTTTGCCTGGCTCTGCTCCTGTTGTTCTTCCAGCTGTGGACTGAACAGAGGAACCAGCAGCTTTATCTTCTGACTTTGGCTTAACTTTTTCTTTGTCATCACCTGCCACCTCTTCTTGATCTTGAGCTTTGTTTTTGCTCTTTTTCCGTTTGTGTTTCTTCTTCTTTTTGGGCTTTTCTTGCGTTGCCTCCGTATTCTCTTCTGCATCACCAGCTGCATCCTTTTCTTTTCCTTTGCGTTTTGAATGTTTTCCCGATTTCTTATGCTTCTTTTTCTTCTTTTTCTTTTTCGTGCTACTACTGGCAGTCGTGAGTTTTTGCTCATCAGCTCCTGGCTGGCTGGGATCTTCCTTCATCTCAGACGTCTCTTTATCGGTGCATGCTTCAGGTTTGGGTTCAGTGGCTTCAGCTGTTGAAGCAGCTACAACTTGTCCTTTGTCATCAGACTCTTCTCCAGGCTTGAGGGACTTTGCTGATTTCCCACCACGCAGTCCTTTATTTCTTGAAAGCTTAAAGTCAAAATAGAGAGGATTACAGCTGTAAGATAGTGAAGGCTGAGCTTTTGTAAATTCAAGAAGCTCCGTAGGCCACTGCAAAGTGGTACTTTCATCTTTGCTCAGGACAGGGAAGAAGGGATCCGTTGGGACTTTTGGACCAGTGTTTGTATCAAGTGTGCTCTGTGTGTTCTCTGCTTTCTGAGTAGGAGAAGTGGGAGCAGTTGAAACTGTTTCTTGCTCACAAGACAAGATATTGTCCTCTGTCTTCACTTTAGGCGATAAAGGAGGTGGTTCCAGTTCAGTTGCTGGTGCATCCTCGCCTTGTTCTTGTTCAGTTTTACACTCAGTTTCTTTGGACTCTGTTTGATCAGAGTTTTCTTCAGCCTTTTGAACTTCATCTACTTCCTCTTCATCCTCATCATCTTTGCTCTGACTCTGCTCAGAAGCCTTCATAAACAACAAAAACTGGAAGTTGGGCTTTACACGACAATGAGCTGGCGGGATGTAATGGTAGTACTGTGGTTCTTGTCCAGAAAATCCTTCATCCTTTTTCATCATCATCTTAAGTTTGTTTAAAGTCGAGGCCAAGGAGCCTCCATCATCAGGCTGCTGGATATCTTCTGCCCCAACTGCATCACCTTTCTCTCCTCCTTCATCTCCTTCAGGTGCTCTTCTGGGACTCTCTGTGCTGCAGCCAGATGTCTCCTCTTGTCCTCCAGCCTTTTCCCCTTCCTGATTCTCCTCTTCCTCCACAGCCTCCTCGCCATGATCAGCAAACACAGCCGCTGCCGTCTCCAGCTTTACTGGGGCTTTCTTTGCAAAAGAGAATGATACACTGACTTTTGATGCACCAGTAGGAGTTGGGGATGAGGATGAGGATGTGTTCTTCCCCAGAGAAAAATTAAAAGTTGGGCTGGGCTTTGGGGAAGATTGATCAGTTTTCTCTGACGGTGAACCCTCAAGGATGGAATCTGTAAAAGTGGGGTTCTCAAGTGGCACGCCGTCCCCATCTCCTTCTTCCCCCCCGTCAACAGCAACTGTGGTTGTTTTGAACATGGGGCCACTTCCAGGAGTACTAAAAAGCAAGGTAAAAATAATCTTAAACACAGATTCAATGACTCAAGGCCAGCAGAGGGCGCTGCGGTGATATGATCATACCGGTCCTGTTTGTCCTGTTTCCTCTGCTCAGCCAACTCGTGCAGTCGACGCAGCATCTTCTCTTGCTTCTTTCCATCTTTCCGAGAGCGGGAGGACACGTTGCGAGCGAACTCTCTCTGCTTCAGCTCTTTTAACCTCTGCATCATATTAAAAAGGACATGTATTTGGTGTTTGACTCATTCCTTTTCACATGTGTGGCAACTAAATGTGATCAGATTTTTTTCTTCACATCGTCTTTTCATGTTTGTGTCATGATCAGATGGTAATAAAAGTTGAGCAAACTGTTACGTATACCCATTTTCATCACATTTAAAGAGATGTCTTGAGTAACACCTGAAAACTGCTACTTTATCTTACTGATGAACCGTTTTGCTTCAGAGACAAAAAAAAACAAAAAATTACCTGTTTGTGGGCATGGTCGTACGAGTTAATGTGGTTGTCAAATTCCTGGTGTTTAGTGTACTGCTTGTCACAAAGCTCACAGTAGAAATTCGCCCTCAGGTCTTCCAGAGCTTTTGCAATGGCTTTCTCTTTTTCCACCTGGTCCTGAATTTGGTAAGAAACGTGTCACTTTCAAGAAGATCAGAAAACACACAAGCGATCATCTTCTTTGATGAATGTTAAATAATAAAAAAAAAAGAAAAAAAAGAAAAAGGACTTTACCTTGTATTTTTGCCGCAGCTCTTCTGTATCCTCTTTTTCCACTTCAAGCACTCTCCGCTTCTCTGTGGCATCTTCTGCATAGTCCAGCTAAAAGGACAAACACAGCAATTCCAGCACCTCCAGAAAACAGTCTGAGAGTCAACAATAGCAGTCTGCCATTTTATAAGTTTGACGAAGTCATGCAAGTGACTAATGGTATGGAGCTAATTTTTGTTGCAGTGTAGTCTCCAAAACATGCTGATTTCTCTATATTTCTAATGTAGGGAAGACATAATAAATTTTAAGTCCGTCTTTAATTGTGTAAATGCAGATGAAATAAAGGGCAAACATAAACCAGGGTTGGAAGTGACATTTAAAAAATGCCAGTGATGCAGACAGAAGGATGTAGCCATCTACATATTTACTGAAGGAGCCAGAGAATGGACTAAAATCACCATCAGTAGGTCAAAACAGAGCAAAACTAAAGATCGGAAATAGGCCACTAGAACGTGATAAGCTTTTTTGCATAACCCTGGTGTTTAAACATAAATTTGATGACTTGTTGCTTTTTTTTTTTGTCTCCCAACAGAATCAGAGGACAAATAACACGAGGCATGCAATACAGTAAGTAATTACGACTGACAAATCTGGAATAATAATTTACAAAGTACTCCTATTGCATCTGCTGGACTCTGTAAGACAATGCTGAGCTTTAGTCAACTTTAGCTCATATGTGCATGGTGCTCCTTGGGATTTGTAGTTTTTTTTTTTGTCATATAAAAAGGATTTGATGCTTTAGATTTAGGTGTCAGAATGAGATTTGCAACTGAGGACAGAACAAATAACAAGCGACCTAGTTTATTCAGATGGCTCACAGCAAAGCAGCTGATGTTGTTTCTCAGATTTTTCAACACAGATTGGAATGAGAATCAACACCAGCATGTTGGTTTGGGATCAGCTACAGCAGGACATGAGATTCTAATTAATCTTACACCAATAACCACTGATGTCATAGTTATTATTATTAATAGCTTTCTCACAGCTATTATCCAAGTAAATTTGTCTGATTTTCCCTCAACAACTTATAAATATAAACATGAACATTAAATGGGGTCAAATGGATAACTTCAGCATCTTACCTCCATCTCCATTCGGCCCATCCCCATGACATCATATTTAAGAACAATGGGCACAGGGTCGGTGCGTCCTGAGGCAAAAGAGACAGAGAAGACTAGTTGAGTTTCTGAGTTGGAGACCAAACACTAACTCGAAGACAGCCTGCTTTTAGAGCATAGGGTGCTGGGGTTAGAGAATTTTTGCCTTGAAAGTGCAAAGAGACCAGAAAGCTACAGTGAACCAAACACCAGCCATTCTCACAGCTTACTACAGCCAACTCCTGAACAAACGTGACTTATAAAGTTTCAATGTGGCTGTTGGTTTGTATAATAGTCACTGTAGGTGGATTAGAGTTTTGATAAATTTCTGGTGGATTAAATAAAGACAAGGCCTATTTCTACACTGAAATGGCACCTCCCCCCCTTCTCTGTGTTAAAGTCCTGTTAAACCAGAAAGCCAAGTTTATAAGGAAGTGATGTACCCATATATGGTATTGGGCAAGATTGCAACAGATGCCTTCATCACTAAATCCTTCATGGGAGAGGAACTCCTTACAAGTATAGTAAGCCAATTGCTTCATCTACAACAGGACTGTCTGTAGCAAACACTTTACTGTAATGAGGTACAAAGCAGTTTGACTTTTCCAGGCCCCCTTTTTGTTCTCCATCATCAAAATATTAATTTCCTATCCACTTAAGTTATACTACGTAAGCTGTGAAAAGAGCTAGAACAGAAGAAAATTAAATTTAGAAAAATAAAACCAAGACAACCAAAACAGAATGAAACATTATAGATATGAAATATTTAAAAATCAAAACTACTTTAGAGATTGACACAAATTGCTTAATCCACTTATAATCAGCCAAACAAAGCAGAGAAAATGTAAAAAAAAAAAAAAAAAAAAAAGTAAAAAATAAAGACACAAGCACTGAACTACAGCAGAGTGACGTCACAGGCCAGGTGTCGCCATGTTGACAGTGCAAGGGAAGGGGATACTTACCTGGTAAAACATGAGGGGATGAGTATAGGAGGAGGAAAGGGGAGGACAGACAGATAGATAGGTAGAAAGAAAGAAAGACAGGGGAATCTCAAAACAAAACGCAGAAAAAGAATTTGGACTAGTCTGCTGCTCCTGATGCCAGCCAGATACAAAAACCTGATGGCGACTTGATGGCGACTTTAATTCAGTTTGGTTTCAGTTTTTTTTCCCTCCAATATATTCACAATTGTTTCTTTCCCCTCCAGATCTCTAGGCATGCCATTGGGATTATTAAAAATATGACCCTGGATGGGTTTGTTCCAAATTGAAATGCATGCCTCTAAAATGAAAGGGAAGTAGATTCCTTGTTAAACTGAAGAAGATAGACAGACGTTTGATGTAATTATGCATCATTCCTGTGCTCGCCTTAGGTAATTAAGACAGAACAGCCCAATGACTTATTCGTTCTGAAATCGCTGATGCATGGACATTGTAACATGTCTCTGCCTGCCTGGACTTTCAGTCCCACTGCAGTGTCTCTTAGTTGGACGGTTTTATACCAGTATCTTCCTCTTACCTCATGGTTCTCGGTGTCTTATTTAAATGGAGGAATTAAGAGGGAACGGCTGTTTGTGTGACACTGAGAACACAAGTCTGTTGAAAGATGTGTGGTTTCACAGTCTTTCACAAACAGCATCAGAGCAGTGAAGGGGAAAAAAAAAAAAAAAAGTCTGGTCTGTTAGCCAGCCACTGCAGTGGTCTGTCCGAACTGAGTCACAAGAAAGGACCAGAACTGAAGATTCATGACCGATTACAATCATCCCAAGCTATCATCAGTCCTTCTACACAGTGACAATACCTCCAGCATTACCCCATTCCAGTGGAAAACAAAAAGGACCAGACAAAAAACAATGTGCAGCTAAAATCACAAGGTGTGAATCACAAGGTTAAAAAAAACTGAAAACAAAATGACAATGTTCTAAGAGTAATACAGATGCATGGTAATATACAAGCAGCAGAATGAGGACTAGGACAGAGAGAATTGAAAGCCTATGTAGCATTTGTGCTCTGATGAGAGGAAAATGAAAATAATGGGAGGAATTAAAACAAACAAAAAAAAAAAAAACAATTCAATTGGGGGATAAAATAACATTTACCACTAAGTTTACCATCAGCACAACATGGGCAGGATCAAATCGCTGTAAAAAAGAAACACCAATTGGTTAAGCAGGAAGATTGAGGCACACAGAGAAGGGCAGGTGGGGTTGGGTGTGTGGTAATGGGGCTTCAGGGCATTTATTACCAGAGGGCCTTCCGTGAGTCACCGCCCACCCCCACCCACCTCGTCCCTTTACTCAGGGCTAGGTGCTTACAGGAATCTCCTCTCACCACTAATTCAAACCGCTTGTCCAAGTCCCCAGGCCCCTAAAGTGATGTTGTTGTGCATTTTGACTGAACATGTAACCCAAGAAACTAGACTACCATCCCCTAAACCTAAGCTTTTCCACTACTGAATGTTGTGACCAGTAACTTTCAATTATTCGTTTTATAGATCAACAAGTTACCTTTAAAATAAAATGGTACCGAGACATTTTGAATTTTATTTTTTCCTACACGGAGAGGTATAATGCATATCAAAAACCAGGCAGCACAAAACAAAGAAAAACACTAAAATGGCTACCTAGAATTGATCATAAATGGTTCAGGTTATAGGAAGTTCTATATTACTGATCATCAACAACCTGTAGGGAAAAAGCAGCTACAGTACGTCAAACAACGTTTGTATGCCTATTAAAGACATATTTACCCTTTTATAAAGATATTACCAGATGACTCTCCCCCAACTTAAAATAAGTATCGAATACATTTAGGCACGGGCCAGCAGGACATCCTCACAAGATGATAAGCTTGGGAAAAAATACAATTGTTTCCCTGCAAAACTGTATTTACTTAAATATATAAAACAAATATGACCTGTTTAAAAAAAAATCTGAAAAACAAAAATTTGGCAGTGGTATTTGTTTGCTCATATGACTGTGACAGCGATGCAGGGCAAGACTGTGGGGTGTTTAACTGAAGCAGAGAAGCAATGTCAGAGTGACCACACCAGGTGCCATAACAGCAATATCCATATTAGATACTGACTCAAATTTTTATATCGCTACATCCCTAAGTGAAACAGATTAAAACAAGCATTTACTACCCAATAAATTGGGCTACCAGCTCAGGTAGCCAGTCTGCAGACATCTCAGCAGAGATGCTGCTTCTAACTTGCTGCTGTGGGAAAAAATGTATTTCCAAGCACTGTCAGGTGAAATCACTCAGTCAGGTTTATTCTTATTAGAATTATTATTAAAACATAAGCAGGACAGTTTCACATCATAACTGACTTTAGTCGATTAAAAATATGTTCATAATTTTTCTTTCTTGTAAGCAAGGGAAAAAAAGTGTAAAAGCCAGCTGCTCAGCAGTGTGCAGCAGAATGTGGGAGATGGAAGACAGCACTGGTTAGTCTCAATCAAGCATGTGCCAGTTCCGACAACATGAACAATGTTTTCCATGCCAGGGCTCCTTTTGAACAATAAGTGTCTCTGAAGGAAACATCTGCCTGTTGTGAGCCAACTCTTGCAGATGTAGTAGGTTTACTATATACAACTAACTACAGAGTTAATATAAAAGTGTTACAAAAGTATTAAGTAAAGAATAAATACTGTTTATATTAATTTACGCAGGTGCTTAATCTTAAAGCTCTAAGGGTTGAAGTCGCTCCTCTCTGTTATGACCCTGACTCGCCATGTGAGGTAGCCACAGCCCCGCTGGCTATTTTAGCTTGAGGGAATGACTCAGTGATAAAATATAGCTTATGTGACAAGCTGGTAGTTTAATTTAAGAGCTTAAATTCCAAGCATCTCCTCAGCTCTGATTTATAAACCCTGTTCCTCTACCATCATTGTTATAAAAAGTACTGTATGGAGAGATTTTCAACAGAATTTATGCACAGGGGCTGTTGTCAATGTCTCAGCACACCTGTCGTGTTGCACTGGCTTCATTTGTGAAAGCTCAGCAATGTAGGACATTGCTGTCTCCACTTGTAATTTATAAATGACCAGATGCAGCTGGTCTTTGTGGTATTTTGGCTATTTAGATCAGTTTTTCTGAGGCTTTCTCTGGTATGCCATAATAAGAACTTTATACAACAAAAACTCTCTGAAGAAAAAGTAATAACTTGCTTTTAAGAACATTGACCTTAATAATAATAACTGACCCGTGCCTAAATCAACAAAGCTGTCTTTTAAAATATTATGAATGCTTCTAGGAAAGACCACAATTTTCCCCCTCTAAGCTTTTTTCCTTGCCTATGCTTGTCAGCCCAGTAAGGACCTTTCCTCAAGATCCTTCGTCCTGGCTAGTCTACAGCCAGAAAGCTCAGTCTGGGATGTGCTTAACCCCACAACAAATAAAAACATGAAACATAGGAACGTACCTGAAAGAATAGCCAGCAAGGCTTTGAGCAGTGTTTAGAGTCATTTCTGCAATGCTATAGGTGTAATGGAGAATTTAAACAACAACTATGGATCAGTTTTTTAAAATTTTACATTGTTTTTATTTATTGAACATTGTGATTCTGCATCCTACCTCCAACACTGCTTAAAGCCTCTGGTAAGTAATAGATTGAGGCAAGCAGGAGTACACCTCTGGACAAACATGCTGTGCAGGAGGGGCAAAGAAACAGGGGGAGGATGGAAGTCTGTACCATGGGGACAGAGACACTCGGAGTGTAAAAAGGTGGAGAGGTTTTCCCTGTAAGTCGACTCTATTGCCTGGTAAGTAGCAGACACACACACACATCTCAGTCCCACATAATGACCACGCACATACAAACACGACTTTCACTGTTTTAGAGGTAGAAACAGGTAAACAAGCAGAGGGGGGAAACTTTTCTACACGGCAAGCCATTCAGAGTCTGAGCCGTGGGTACAGCCAATCAGATTACTTCAACAGCAGCCACAGAAACTCAAAGGGGGGAGGGGGTCTAAAATATGTGGAGATGATGATTCTAGGGGATGTGAATCATGAATCATGGGTTCCTAAATCTACCCTGATTTCACATGGATCTTGATTTTTGGTACAAATCGAAGCATTTTCTCTTAAGCAGATTGAAATAAAGGTTTAGTGATTATGAAGCAAAGAGGAAGAAGCTGACCGAGGCCATTAGCCTATGATACACTGTAAAAGGAGTGTTACACTTAGGTCAACTGCAGAGTGGGAGAAAGAAAACACACCCACACATGCATACTGACATAGAGAAGGGATCCAACAAACCTTACCTAAAAGGGGCAAAAAAGGGACAAAAGAAGAACAAGAACAAAGTCAATACAGTGAAAAAACGTAAAGAGGGGACAATGCTTTAACTTCAAATGTCAACAACTGTCTCTTCTGGCAAGGAGGACAGGAAAGAGGAGGAAGATTACCATGATTATCCAGCATACTTCAATGAGATGTGATGCTGTGATTAGTATGGGAGCTTACTCACAAGTTGGAGAGGACAGCGGTCTCTAAGCAGGGCCACTAATTCCTACACAACAACTGGACACAATTTGCTGCAGTTTCATCTGCCCACAATGTAGGATGCTTACATAACCACGTGAGTTCTGCCAGAGGCACAAACAAGAGCATAGTCATCCCCTGCGATGTGTTCTCTCCTCCACACAAAGCTCATCTTATCACTTCAAATATATTGCTACTCGGCTCTTCAAGGCCGGATGGAAATAAACATGGATGGAATTTTTTTTTTCCTCTCTCTGCTGTTGGCCTCAATGCACTTGTCAGCTTGCCCAGAATGAAACAGCTTCCAGGTCTAATCCGTTCACTTGCCCCAGTCATGCTGGAAATACCTTTGAGACGACAAGAAACTAAGGCTATATATGTACATCAACAAAAAGTAGTTGGGCAGCAACAAGACACCAACCTCACTCAACCAGACAATAGGGTTCCCTGTAGTGTCTCAAGAAGATCTCAGTTACAATGTCAGTCTTCATTCGATTTAAACACACTCCTGCTTGTAAAAAAAATCACTTTTATGGACCAATACCAACTTTTTCTGAGCAAACCTTAAACAATTTTATCTATCTAACAACAGAATGTAGAACCAGCAAATAATGTCTCACAATAACAAACAATTAGTTCATTTCAGCAGTAAGCTTCTCTGTGGAGGATATTCATCTGAACTGTTTTAATGTGGTAATATTTTGAGCTCATGTGGGATTTGTTTCTGACAATGTGAGTTGTGTTTGTAATTGAGATGTTAACATTTTGAACAGATGTTGCTGGTGGACATTTTAGGGAGAATAAAAGTTGAAATTTTGCAACAAATTATGATGGATGGCTGAGAAAAAGACTAAAATGATTTGGAATAAAACCAGATGTAGTGGAGAGGGTGGATAAGATAAAAAAATAATAATAATAAAAAAAATAATAAATAGAGGCCCAATTAGGCAATAAGACGGAAGATTTGCATTTGGGTACAATGCCAAGCTGCATCCTTTTGAGATAAATTTCTAAGATCAGCGATTATTTCTTTAAAAGAAAAAAAACAATTAAAAAAAACTGCTGCACTGTGGAAAAAATGGAAGATACTGACAAATGGAAGTTAAACAACAAAACAAGGAAGGGCTTTGTGAAACATGCCAGGGTTTTGGATCACTGCTACTTATCCTTTAAACCTTCGAACACAGCAGGTTTGAGCTAATAATGTAGTAACAAATAGCCAAAACCAACCCACACACTCAAACACCCTAACCTTCAGCCCTTAATCGCAGAATGAGCATCTACTGGCTGCTCAGAATTACCCGGGGAAAGTTATCTTTTTTCTGAACAATTTTATGAAAACTTTGAATTTCAGAATTTACTTAGCATACAAATCTAAAAATTTATCCTATGTGCCAGAAGCACTATGCAATATGTTGGCTTAATATATACGACTGAAATGCTGTTTCCATCTTTCATCAGTGTATGATTGTCTTGTGCAGTGTCTCACAAAAACAACATTAGACTGCATAACAGAGAATAAATGTGACAAACCGCTTTGCATGTTGAGTTAAAATGGTTAACTGCATGCATATAATTAAGCAAGAATAGTTTTACTTAGATTAAAACCACCGCCAATGGTACAAAAACAGGCTATGAGAAACCTACAAAATGTCCTATAGTACAGAGATAAACGTTCTGAACATGTTTTAGAAACAAGGAAGTTCTAACTTTTTTTGGTCTATTTTTAGGAATAAAGGGATTCTGATGGTTTCACCCGCATGCAGGAGATTTACTTTTGATTGCATCAAAATATAAGGTATTACAGAAGTTGAAGTTGCTTGATAGTGAAGGTGGACATGCAGCTCAGTGCAGATGAAACAACTAAAAGAGGTCCTAATGTGCTGTGTCATACTGATACTAACAACATAAATTATTATTGGTTTTAGTTTTGTGCATGTTAGCAAAAAGTTACCATCACAACAAGCTGGACTGCACACATTTGAGTGTCAGTGTGATACAGCCTTACTGTATCACACTAGAAGATTAGATTTAAATCTAATCTTCACTTAAATCACATTTATGGTTTATGTTGGACAAAGTAACGTTATTCTTCAAATACCTTTGTATGTGCTCTATATTATGCAATCCAAAATGACACTAAAGCTGAAGTTTACATGGCAACAACATTAAATGTCTGTTAAAAATACCAACTCTAACATCTAAGATAATGTCCTATTTGGGGTTTCAGAAAAATATGTGAAAAAGATTTAAAAAAAAATAATAATAATAATAATAATAATAATAATAAAAGAAAATATGAGAGAACTGAACTTTTATTCTTGTTAAACTAGACGTCAACAAATCAGTTTACAATAAAATAAAATAAAAATTACCAGGGATTATTCTCTAACACTTAACCCACTACAAGACTCCATGAATCTTTTCTTCCATCTCCAAGTTTAAGGGAACGACAACTTGAGAGCGACAAAAACAACTGGAATCATGTTTGCTTTAGCCACAGTTTTTCCAATCCGGAATCGGGCAAAAGGAAGAGGTCAAAGAAAGGATGTGAAGAGAAAAATAAATCAGGGAGAGGGGTAGTTTAAAACAAAAAAATGAAAATATGAGTAGAAAGAAAACGAAAGTAGATAGTGGCTCAGTGCCACCAGCAAACTGAGAACATGAGTGTGCTTCAGAGTGAATCCTTACCCTGCATGGCCTTGCCAAGTCCTTGCCCCAACTTCCATCCATGTTTCTGAAGCAGCCGGTGCCCGATGTTATCCTGGCAGAGAGAAGAGAGGAGAAAAAAACCAAAAATATTCCAATAATAAGAGGAGCTATACCCTGTGGGCATGGATGAAAACATCAAGACAAACAAAACACTCAAATCACACTATCATCATAAGCACAACCACCACCACCATCACCATTATCATTATTGTCATCACCTACAGCGTGTAACAATCAGTGTCCTCCAGCACAAGGAGTGTTAGGGCAGTTGGGGAGAGGGATAAAAAGGCTGGGAGACTTGAGTTGAAGGATAAGATTGCCTCTATGTTAAGTAAATGCATGAATCTCTGTGTGGTCTGCAACCTACAGGGTTTACTCCTACATCATGAGTGTATTTTGAAAAAAGAAAAAAAAAAAAAGAAGTTCTTCAGGCAAAAAGAAAAACAACTATCATTTATTATCAAGATAAACACATCAAATAACATCCACTATGTAAGAAGTTAGAAGGAGGAGGAGGAAGGAGAGGGCAATATATGTATTGCACGCATACATATATGACACACTACAGCGCAGAATCTTCGTACACAAAGAAAAGCGACACGGAACAGGTATGGAAATCTAGCAATAACAAAATGAAGACCAGAAACCCAAGCTTGCTGTGATTCCGTAACCATGACAAGGGGAGCACCATGAGACATTCAGCTGTCACAAAAATAGAGCAAAAGAAACAGAAGTGGAGCTTTTGGGCCTTGGATTACCATTACAAGGCCCAGAGTGGACTGATTATGCATGTGTGAAGGGCTCTGTGGGTGTGCAGATGAAAAGGACGACAGTGTACTTCGAACCCCATTAGATATACCAAAATGACTGTTGAGCACGTTTTTGGACGCTTCCTGCATTTAGATTATGAATTGTCAGATTCCAACCATTTTCACACCAACAATGAGCAACAATTTGGTAATCTGCTGTAACCTATACACATTTTCACATTTCTGCTCAAGACTCCTATAATGTGCATCAACAATCTTAGTTGGATCTGACAACTGATAATGAGCAAAACGATATTGAGAGACATTCAAAAACATGCACAAGAGCATTTTCTAGTACACTGTGGGGCCATTGAGCAAGTCATGTTATTTCACTAGTATTGGTAAGCGAGGTAACAAAAACATTAAAGTGAAATGCAAGACCATCCCACCACTACACACTACAGTACATCCTCAAGCACATATAAACAAGAAACAATGACATTTCTTTGTAAGCAGTGTTTTCTGTTGTGATTATAACTATTCCAAGCTTGTCTAACATTCACCAGAGTGCTGCATTCTATCCAAAAAAAAAAAAAACATACAAACCAAACAGAAAGGATATTTATAATCACAAGGAGACTGACGTCGACTTTCACGAACAGAAAGTGAGGGGAAGGAATAAAACTAAAACAAACAAAAAAAAAAAGCATGCAGCTTTTTGTTAAATTGTTTTAACAAAAAGGGTCGTCGGTGTTAGTAAGCGCACTGTGAGTGGTACACATACAGTCGGGTGGTTGGGGAGGGGGAGTAGAGGACAGGTGAACAAAACTCCAGCTGAGTTAGTATCGAATGGATCAGGCACAGTGAGGGAGGATGGCTCAACAATGCTTGATTAGGTCTCTTTGACAAGAGGTCAGGAAAATTGGCAGAATAGAGCAGGCTGAGCCATGATGAAGGTGGGTTTTCGGGTGATGGAAGTGAGCTGGGTTTGTAAGAGGTTAGAGCATGTGAAGGGAGTGGTGGCCTCAAACACACGGCACACATCGCATCTCTGTCCACAATGGTGCAAGTGGAGGAAATTCGACTTAATCCTTCGTTTTAAATCACATATTGTCACCAGCTTTTGCTCTCCTTAATGTATTTCAAGGAGAAAAGTAAAGTTAGCTGTATTATTAGATTATAAAATGTCATATTATGATGACTAGAATAAACAAATCCATGTGACTGATTTGTGTCTCCTGCTATCTAAAGAAATAAGGGTGTCACTTCCTGTTGTCCTGTTATTTTATCCTCTAATTCATGCTTTTCCAAACCCTGTGTACTTTGTTTTCCTCCACAGGAAGAGATTAAAAAAAAAATTGTGCTGGACATCACATGGCAGAGAGGAAACAACACATCTAACTTCGTATGACTTGTTAAAGTTTAGCAGTTTTCTATTCTTTCCCGGTACTGAAAAGCTAAGTGAAGTTTCTGGGAAATATTATTCCTGTCATTCGCTCTGTGTCTCCCAATTATTTGCTACAGTGTCGTTATGGATGCCAATATTTAATCGTTTCCAGAGTTGCGTATGCTGCTTGAAAGGGAAAGAAAAGTAAAATCCACTCAGAACTATGAACTGGGAAATACCAGACAAAAACAGTCCAGCTAAATAATCTGAAATCTTGTGACTATCAAATCAAGCCATATTTCAAATCATTTTTGCAGAATTTAGAAACAAACCAGGTAGAGCAGGCTGGAGGCAGCAACAGTGTGCGCCTATTGACTGTAAACAGATTAGGTCAAAATGAACTCTAATGAGGTTGGTGGCCAGAGATGACGTGTACGCTGGGTGTTGGGACAGCAGATGAGTGCACCAAAAGAATAGACAGACGGATGAAAGCAACGACGGCGAGTCCAACAGCAGTGCAAGTGGAGTGAAGGCATTTCCATACGAACCTGGCTTTAAAATACTGGGCTGTCAAAAAAACAGTCACACGTGACACAACGTAAGAAACCGACCAAACGCTTTCAACTGCAATTCTGCTAGCTTCTCTAGGTCTTAAAAATACAAATGTCTCTCTGCCTTGAAACAATCATTATACTGTATACAAACAGAAAAGGCAGACATTTCAATAAATCCACCAACTGACTGTTAAAACAGGAAAAAAGGAAAAAAATAAACAAAAGGTTAAAACAAAAAAACAAATCTACAAGGGGTGTTTATATATATATACATATATATATATAAGTGTGCAATGTGCTGTCATTGGCACAGTGCATGGCAAAAGATATGGATAAGGGAAGTGATATGCAGGGGACCCCACCTAGAGACCTCAGAGAATGTAGTTATTTAGTGGTTGCTGTTTTTTAATGGGAAAATATGTGTAATCATCCACCTTCAGGATCGAGAATTCTGGTTACATGTATTCATGCCTAAATATAAATAAATGTTTTACTTTAGAAACAGATCACATTTCCTAAAGGCCCAGACCAAAGAGCAGCTGCTTTTGGACAAGCTCTGCTCCTCTTAACTCCTTGCAGTCTCTTTAGTTCAGACATCTGAACATACTGGTCAGTGTCAGATGTGACAGGTGAGACGAAGCAAAAACAACTGCTTTGGAGTAACAAGCTAAGTGAGTAAAACAGAAGGCCTGGGTGCCTTCTATTTTACCAAGAAAAATAAAGTTTAAGATTCTACTATCAAATATGTAGAGAAAATAAAAATAAAACAGAAAAGTCTTATTAAAATAACTAATTTACATATAACAATTCAAAAACATACTTACCTTATAATTCTGAAGCCCCAATTTCAAAGATGGGACATACTTCAGACTATCGCAAATACTGTGATCGATCATCTGTTTTGTTCATTTCTTAATTTTTACCCCCACTTATTTTATTTAACATTCAAGCATTTGAGGTTAGAATTGGGTTTTTAGTCAACACCATTCAACAATCATAACTTCTATTCACATGATTAAAGCCTGTGCAAAAAGTAAATCAAGTGGTGCTAAAATTAATGACTGAATATTAAAATTATGCCTTTTCCTGTGTGTGGTTTCATATTTAAGAAGATAAGTCTTTTAAAAAAGAGAAAGTATTTGGTTCAATACTTTCAACAATATCAAACTCTACAAACTTAAAATGACTCATACAACTATGGTTTAAATAGCATATCGAGCCACAGTAACTACATGTATCCATTTAAAACATGTACAGTAACTTCTTGACTTGAATTTTGATTCACAGATGTTTCCTTCCTGTGAATGTTCATGTTCTGTGGCTCTGAGGCTGCCCACTGCATATCGCTGTGGTACCAGGTCAAATAGGAGGGAGGAAGGTGGATGGTAGATTTAAGGGACTGGGGGAGATAAGAGACAATAAGGAATGAGTCCGAGTAAAAAAAAGACAAAAAAAAAAAAACAACACAGAGTGTTGAGACCACATAGTGCTTAATGCTACCAAGTTAACACATGCAATGCAAAACAGTGTTAGGAGAAAAATAGCAAAGACCAAAAGGGGTAAGACAGGAATTAAAAAAGATCCCAATAAAATACCACAGACCTCTAGCTGCCTATAATTCACACACAAATAATGGCAAAGGAGGGGTTCTGAAAAGCTGGGTTGAAGCACTTATGAACAGCTCTAAACTTATACATTATTCGACTAAGAGCTTGAAAGTAAAGAGCTAAGCATTTCTATTCCTCTCTACTTTTTTAAGCTAACTTTAAAAAGTTATATTTGTCGTTTACTGTACCAATTCAAGCATCTCAGATTTTTTTAGAATCCATTTTACATCTGATACTAAAGAGTGTCTTGTTTTAGAGCACCACAAAATTATAACAGGAAACTTGATAGTGGTGATAAAGAGACACTTCACTGCTTCTGTTTTTTCCACAGATGTGTAAGGAGCTGTGTGGTGCTGCAGCATGTTCCTCAGCCCCCCTCCATAAATAATAGCGCAGGAGCAAAACAGCTAGGTAAAGCCAGGTGAGCAGGCCACCTCTCTCTCTTACTTGTCCTCTTACTTCTCCACCACCCACATGGACAAAATGCTGGTTTTGTTTGGTTGGGAGAGTGTTTCATTCTGAAGCTCAGAGTTACGACAAACAAGTTAAACTAAAAACAGATACAAGATGATGTGCAAATGAAATTGAAGTAGAATTTCATATTTGTACTACAGTTCCTACTGATTATTAAATAAAAACTCAAGACAAAAGTCTGCAGAAATACCTGCTCACCTTGGCTAGCTTTATTTAGCTATTCAAAGTTACCTTTTTAACAATAACGGTACTATAATCCAAAAAAATGTAAGCTTGACATCCAGGATTGCTGACCCTATCTGACTGGTTCACAAAGTGCATTAATAATCTTGAGATAAAGTTTCCTGGTACTTTTGAGGACTTCTGAGTTTGGCCTGCTCACCAAAATGCTTAAGACAGAAAGAAGGGTGGAGAAAGTGAGGAAGACAGAAAAAGAGAGCTCCCTGCGCTATTATCAATATGCCTCTTCAGCGTAAAATGCAGTCCCAGTTGCACAAGCACCATGCCAGCACAGAATGACAGAGGGTACTGTACACCGAATCACTGTGTAGAAGGGAGGGAGCAAGAAAGAGAGAGAGAGAGAGAGAGAGAGAGAGAGAGAGAGAGAGAATAAGATGTCAGATGCGACAGTCATGAAACAGAAAGAGAAAAGTAGAGAAAGAAAGATAAAGAAGCGTTACAAAGGACCCTAAAGATAAGGAGTAAGGAAGCAGAGCGTGCAAATACAAACCGGGTCATTGCTGCTTAGCTAATAGGGGGCCAATTCGCTGCAGGAGAGAAATGTCGAACACCCCAAGTTGTGTACAATAAGATAACTGTCCTATAAATACAAATACTATACACTAACACGTACATTCTAAAAGCTACATAAACAAACACTCAGTCAAACACAAATGTACCCATTCACACCATCTAATGTGCACCCTCTTTTATACAAAGAACATGGAATGAGCACTGCCTTGTTTTGCTAAATAATAATTTCTACTTAATGCAAAAAATATTAAATATCCAACTTTTCTTAAACTGAAATCTAATACGGCTTCATTTCTGATAGCAGAATTTCCACATAAAAGTGCTGTGAAATATTCAAATATGCTTTTTTTTTTCCCAAAATTACTTTGTTTTAAATTGATGAGCAGCTACAATGTTAAGATAACAGCCAATATGACAGTGCTTCATCCACTTTATGCTATAGGTTCATCTCAAGTTTATCTCTGCTAAGATGACTAACAATGACTAATGTGAGACTGTTATGAAGAAAAAAAACTTATGGTTATCTGTGGGCTGCACATATAACAGGAAGATCTAGGATCTAAATCATCTTTTTATATGTCACAGAAGAAATGAAGTAGGTCAGGGACATGAGAAGTGGGAGTGAATTAAAGGGTATTAATGGACACTGACAAGTGATTCTACAGGTTAGGTGGCAAGTATGTTCAAGAAAACACTAGATGCATCTACACAGCATGGAGTAAAGGTGTGGTTCTTATTCCTCCCTGGACCAATCATATCCACTCTCACAGCTGGTCCAATGGTGAGGGACGATGGATGCAACCTTACCGATTCGATAGGCTTGTCCAGGGACGCCTGCTCCAGCTCCAACTGGCCCTCTTCATACTGGTCAAAGTGATTCCCACCCTGAGAAATTGAAACACACATTTAACCTTAATAAAAACAAACACAGTCATCAAGTTTACTAAATATAATTTGTTGTTTGATGTACAACAAACTTTATAGTATTTCATAAATATCTGTCTTGTGATGCAATTTTGAAAAATCCAGTCAGTCACTGATTTCTGAAAACTGATCTGAGGTTTTGGTTCTTGGCTGCTTTGTGTACAATCATACTGTCAAATGTTTTTATGTAATGCATTTGTGTCTGGAATGTGACTTTGGGGTCTCGTCACTCATTAGCATATATGTGGTCTGCTTAATTATCAGAGGGATGAAGGCAACTGCAGCTTTCTTTTGGAACTGAACTGGTTAAATGTCACGTCAACTGTTGATTTATGGGAAAGGACAGCTACAAAGTGTGTTTCTACTGTTTTAAAATCCCCCCGGGGTTGTAAATAGGAAGCTTCGGGAAAGCGCATAATATATACAAATTATGTGAAATTCTGTTTTTATTTCTTTCTTTGCAATACCGGTACTGTACATTACCTTGCAGTTTAATCACTGACAGCTTTTCGCAGTGAAATATGCTTGGTAGCATATCAATTATTTCATGAAATTATTTATTAAAGTTCTTCTGCAAGGAGAAGATTGTCAATTGGTGGGACTACAGTGGTTATTTGCAAATGCATTCTCCAGCAAATCTGAAGTACCAGAAATCTATATTGATATAATTTGTTGCCATTAATTCAGATTAAATCAAACACCACATGTACACAAGTAAAAACTGGGATTATGAGAAGGTGGGATTCAGAGGAGTAGACATAAATTAATTCATGAACAAATCAATAACTTGCTTCCCTTCTCCCCCATATTTCCTTCTACATTTTACTTAGACCACATAATGTGCTCTATGTAATGTCATATGCTCTCCACAAAAGCATCATACTTGTTTCATAATCGATATGACTATGCACAATGTCTACTGCAACGTTAAGAACAGTGTTCGCTTTCCTCTACTGATCAGTACAAGAATAAATAAAAATTTCTTGGTAAACATATACTGCTAGAATCATGAGATTCTAGCAGTATATGAGAAAAAATAAGTATCCTCTGACAGTCAACATCTGCAAGAATTATACATAGCTTAGCATTTTCTGCAGTACATGCTAAAACTGCAATACCCAATGGAAAAGCATAAAGTGGAAAAGCTCTTAGCTGGGCTGTGCAGCAGAGATTAGTTAAACCATCTGTGGGTATTTTCCATATTGCGTTGCTTGGCACCAAGCATCAATCCATGAAGAAACTTTCTGAATGCTGAGCATATGAATGCATTCACTGCGGATCTCACACACAGAGCTTCTCTGTTCTGGGCCTAAGTGATCCTCAACAGAGTCATTCAGACCACACAGCAATTAGGTTCTTACTGACAAAATAGCTGAAAACACAGTTCTATGGCAAATGCAGTTAGGTGGAAAAACATCACCACAAAGTCATTTAAAAAGCAGGCAACTAAGAATTGTAAGTAAGACAAATACACATTTTATAACACAATTTTAATTACAAAAAAATATATAAATTAAGCAAGATCTGAATCTAGCAGCATAAAAAGTAGATTAAATTATAAATGTTATTTTGTATGGCCTGACTTCATAGCCACAAAATAAATAAAAACATGCAGAAAGGACTTCATATTTTGCTTTGTGTATGGCAGACTGCCTGTAGCAAACAAGTAGCAAATAATTCCTACCTACATAAGAATAATTGAAATCTTTGTAGTGTGATATAAGTGACTCAAAAAATGCTTAAAATGAATGCAACTGATCGATGAGAAAGCACAAACTCACAAGAAACACATGACAGTTTTACTGGCTGGGTGTGGCCACAGATCTCAGATAAGACAGAAAAACACAAACGGCTGAAACATAAGCCATGGTGTAACTAAGTTATTCAGCTGTTCTTGAATTTTTATTTATTTATTTATTTATTTTTTTAATGCAACAAGATGCCCAAGGAATGTTACAAAACTCGGTTATTGAGTTTTTGGAGATATTGCTATACGTTAAATAACATTAATAAAAAGGAGCACACCATATCGGGGTTTAGCCTATTTTGTTTTCAGTCAAATTATATAATTTTTGCATTAAAAAAGTGAAGCTGATCGAGTTTACTCTAACATTTAGGTAATCTGCTGATTGGTTGCAGTTTCATTCATATAAGCAAAAACACAAGGCGATACTTTAAATTCATTGTTATATAGGTATATAACTTGCTATTTAAAACCCTCAAAGTACAAACTTGTGATAATTTAAACAACTATACCAAAAGATTACAAGTATGAGATTAATATAAACTCTCTAAACATGCACTGTTTACTTTTTGGTTGTCAAAAGGGAACAGCAAGCTCAAGTATAGCTTTGTGTTAGCAAAGCTTGCATCGTTAGCATTTTTCGATAAACAACCAGCATACCCAAGGTCACTAATAAGCAGGTACATGTTCCATACTTATTTTTGCTGGTGAGTGGTTTAAATGGTTCAAATAATAGGAAATTGTCGTGAATAATACTGGACCTTGGTGACAGGGGTAAAGCTCGGAGACGTTTGGAAAACTGATGTCAAAAGAGCCGCAGTGGACTAGCGTTAGCTAAACTAGCTTGCAGTGCTAGCAAACACCGAATACGCCGAAATGCGCGCATCTGGTTGTAAAATACTGGATGTTTTTATATCCTTTAAGACCTATCCCATGTTCTAAAATACTCCAACGTGCAAAATTCGTTAAAAGTCTCTGGTCTTCTGATGTGCATTACCTGGAAATCACGCTCTTCGTTGAACCTAGAAAATCTGTCGGCCATTTTCTGAACGCAGCTGCAGTTTCTCCTGGTGGTGAGCAAACGATTCACACTGCGGAGGATTTATGTCTCACTTTTGCCCACTACAACATTTCCCTGTCACACAGAGGAAACGCGGTCACTAATATCTATACTGAATGGATTATGGTCGGTTTTAGGTCCTGTAAACAGATGCTGAACAACACAGTTGACTCATGAATAGACATGATAATCTAAAAACAGAAAAGGGATAGGTTTGGCTATCCAGTGAACAAAAACAAAACAATTGCCCCGAAAGATGTGCAACATGGGCTGATCGCATCCGCTTTTATTATTTGTATCTGAAATATTGAGTATGATCAGAATTGAAGAGTACCCAAAAATTTTACTCAAGCATAGTAACACTACTTCAATATATTTTTACTCAAGTAAAAGTAAAAAGCCACCCAGAAATAATAATAATAAAAATATTTCTTAAGACTACTTGAGTACTGAGCAGAACGTCAGATGTAAATTTCAAAATCATGATATCTGGAATTTACTTAAATTCCAGATACTATGAATGTGCTGAACACATAAATCTTAACTAGGTCTCAAATCAAATAAATATAAATAATCTGTAATTGGTATTTGACAGATTTCATAACAAAGTAGAAATGCAGGCTCAACTCCCAGTAACAAGCATGAGAGAATTATTATCAATAGAAAATATCACACTTTACTTATTGCAAAAATAATAAGACAGTTGTGTAGACTACATTTCAAAAAACAATTGTGGTATGTTCGCCCACATAGCTCACTAACCAGATTGTCAACACTTGACCATCCCTCTGTTTAGCCTTCTGTAAATGAGAAAACCAAGCAAACATGAGACAGAGGCAGTTCGAAATCTACAGATGTGATGGTTTAATGTCAATCCCAGTTCTGCTGATTATTTATTTATTTATTAAAATTTATTTGGTAGGGATAAATAACACAAATTGTTTTTAACACAATTCTTTTAATCAGATTCCTGAAGCTTAACAAATCTATTATAATCATGAGTCCATACATGTGTCTACATACTGCCTCCATCTTGTGTCAAATCAATGCTATTACATATAATAGTTTTCTTTATTTATTTTCTCTATATTTATTTATGTATTGTAACTGTAGCACCTATACAGTCATTGACTGCAAAAAGATAGTTAAAACAATCAGCTCTAAATACAAGAAGTATTATATTTATACTTTGGGACGAGGCATTTGTTCTGAAGAAGGATAAACCTGGGCCTCTCTTTTACCGGCCATGCATTCACATTGGGAGTAAAAGGTACAGGAATCATTAAGAATGCTTGCAGGTTTTGAAAAACTTCCCAAGATATTAGAATCTTATTGAAAGATCCTTTGACTGCAGAAATTCCTTTACTGATTCACTGGAACATGAAATGATATGAAATGTTTTGATATATTTTCATAGCAAACAATGTGTTTTGCTCCTACAAACCACATAAACAAAACTCCCTGTTTTTACACACTAACTAACTGCTGAGTCTACATGCAAACAGCAATTGCCTTGGTAGTCCACTATGCTGTTCACACCCAACATGCAGTTTCTGGCCAGATATTTACATTGTTGTCATGGGTTTGCAGAGAGTTTGACATAGAAAGAAGATGTGCCAATGTGTCCATGATTTCTGACACCCTCATATCAAGCTGTAGTATTAGTGCTGTTTTACTTCTAACCGATAACATTATACATTTACTGGCTTGGACGTTTTATACAGTTTGGCACTTAATGCATGCTAGTAACGATAACAGTAACAAAAGGCAAGGGAAAGCAAGTGCACTTGTATAGTACCATTCATGCACAGGGTAATTTGTGGTCCTTTACAGGAAGAACAAAGGAACAGAGCTGAGAAAAAACATGTTAGATAAGATAAAAAATTAAGTCTTGCATTCAATTATAAAAAACATTATACACGCATAAAAGAAGGAAACATTTCTGATCATTAGGCTCATGGAGTTTAATTCAGTTTTGCTTTCTTATCTAATGGCGGATATTTTGATTCATCCACTGATAGATATTCTCACGACATTTGACAATTGTAGTGGATTATGCTCACATATATATAGACATACAGTTGATTTTGATCCAATCCACGATCTGAACAAGTAGGATAAAGCAGAAAATGACCAAAGACGAATAGATGTTTAGAAGATATTCAGTTACTTGAATATATATATATATATATTTTAAAACCCACAAAGGTAGGATTTTAACAAATAGAAACAGCTGAACTTTTTATTCTGATGTCCACAGAGCATAGGTTGCAGGGTTCATGAGTGTAAAAAATTCAAAATCAATCAAACTGCCATGCAAAATATTTTTGCCTCATACTAAACAGAAAAACCCCCAACCCTAACCCTAACCCATACTAAATGAGCAATATTGCTTTAGATGTATTTCTCAAATTGGTGGACTCTGTCATATCTTCAATATAACTGTAAGTCAACGAATTAGAAGAGTTTTTCTATTAATGAGTCAGTCACTTCTACTTTAATTTTTTATTCTGACACAAGGAATAATTGGATTTAATGGCGGCATATAGTAGAGATAAAAATAAATAGAATACACTCAAATTCATACACATTTTTTGCTAAATTAATTCGAACTGTTCCTTCTTAAAAAAAAAAAGTTCGCATTTATTTAACGAGAGAAATAAAAGCAAGTTTGTTTGTTTTTTGGTAAAAGATCAACTCTCAATTGTAGATCTGAAGGACCATTTTCATCTCACGGCTTCACAAACTCGACTTTTGCTTGAAGCTGCCAAAATGTATATGGTCCCTAAAACAGGTACAGAGGCTTTCCTTTCAAATTAAAAGGTTAAATGTCAATTAGAAGAACATGAATGCGTATTATTAATCCACAAACCAAAAAGAAAAACACTTAACTAATGTATTTCTCCAATATTAGAGAAATTAACTTGGTAACGATGAATTTAAAGCTATTAAATACAAATTAGGAAATATAGACAATTTTACTTTGAAAATCCAGGAGGAATCTTTTTTTTCAAAGCGAGAGCTCTATGCGGAGGGTTCCATAAGGCCGACGCCTTTAACGTTGGTAACGGTGAGTTGATGAACTATTTTTCTTCTCTACAGTTCAGTAACTTATCCGTGTTATCATCTGTCCGACTTTTGTTTTTATTGTTTTCCTATGCTGGCACTATGTTGTTTTCTAATACATGACTTTACGACAAATAACTAAAACTACAGTGGCTAAAGATGTTTTGTAAAATGGCGGAGAGACGGCTAGAAGGAAGTTATGGTGTTCAATATACGTACACAGCATGCATATAAGATATCTCTCAAATAAAGGTATAATTTTTCGTTAAATGCTCAAGCTTTTAAAGTTATATTATTATGTTGAAATATATCGCTGTTTAAGCCCCACAACCTTTGGGTGAGCAGTTTTGATAGCCTCACGCCCATCAAGCGGATGTTTCTGATTAAACAGCTGCTGTCTTGCTTCCAGAGCTTCTCGCAGTTTGTTGAAGTTTTCAATTCTGACGACAATAATACAGATAGAAAACGTTAGAAGTGCTATAGAAAATGATGAATTTATAAATGTTGATATTAATATGAATAAACAAAGGTTATTTCGAAATAATTGAAATTCTTCATATATTGTTTTTCACGTATGCTGTATTTGCTATATATACGTATATATTTTCTTTCAATGATAATGACATATGCCTAACTTCTAACGTCAAGTTGATTCTTTTGAGGTATTCTACTTTATTATTTTTGCTGTTTTCTAATTTTTTAAACTATATTTCCAAGTATTTTTAAATATAAATAATTATTCTTAAACCTTCCAGAGTTCATGAGTCCCCCCAACTTTACTGTGGTTCTAAATAAACCCTTATACAGTTGCACATAAATTCTTTTTTATCATGATTTAAAGAACACAACTCAATCTTGTTTGTGGATTATTGCTGTATTATTTTAGTTTGTTTAGTTAAAAAAGTAGTCTGCAAATACAAACTTGTAATTACATAGCTTCATACTCGGAATCCTTCACCCTGTGATTAGAAGTGTTGTAATAGAACAATATGATTGCTTGAAGATTGCAGATACAGGTACCTGTAATTGATACATTTTATGAAAAAAAATTATATTTTTACATATTTGTTGACAGTATAATGTGGTATGAAAAAATGGAGATCATTTGCCTTCTCCTAGTGCTAATTAGAAAGAACCAATCAGAGGCAGGAGGTGGGTCTGAGTGCTGTCAATCACCTCCTGCCCCTTGCTCTCTGTTATGCTCAGACTAGTTAGCACGGCCACCACTAAGGGTGGATAAATGGTCTTCCTGTACTGTCCCTCTGCCATAAGCACAGAGGGCTTAAGTACATGTACATGAGGTTGATTGACAGTGGTAAATTTTTATAAGAAGCACGTGTATTACTTTAGATACAAATGCATTCGCAAGAAAAGGAAACAGAAAGACCTTCAAGAACTTCCAAATGTGATGAAATAGAAAAGGAAATAGAAAAGAAAACCCATAGTGAAATAGAAAAATAGTAAGGACAAAACAAAGAGAGAAGTGATTTACAGAGTATTAGCTGCATTATAGCATCCGTTTTGACTCTTATGTTGTCACTTTGCAATCTCTAAAACTTTTAAAGATCTACCAGAATCAGATCATCATTTTATGAAACGGCAATGTCAAGAAACTTTAGAAGTTTTCTATGTTGCTGTATTGTTTCTTCTCTGCGCATCATGCAACTCAAAATTATTTTTTTTCTTGGTATGTGGCGTGCAGCCGAGCCTAGCGGTATTGTGAATTTCCTGTGTGCTGTAGAGGTTTTGAAGTGAGTAAGTTGTTTTGCTGCTTAAAAGGAAAGAAAGTGAGATTGTGTCAGATAGATAAAAGCAGACAGCTCATATACTCACTCCAAATTTTAGATGTTGCTGACAATTTCCTGAAAAAGGACACTTAGAATTAAAGTCAAATATCTCAATGTCATATTTCTTTTTCCAGAATAGAGAGTTTATTTTTATTTACACATAATGCAAAATGTATGGTGGCGAGGCATGACAAGTCAGATTCAGTAGCTGCAACTTCAGGTTACTTGAAAGGTCAAAAATCTCTTCACATTTCAGGACGTTAACGATGAGTCAGAAACTCATCCCAACTAATGAGTCAGATGCAGATGTGACATTTATACTGTGCTCTGTATTTACTTAGCAAACAACTTGTTTGTCCTAACTCTGTTTATTGTTAAAAACGTAGTATTTTACTTTGTAATTGTAATGTACGCTTATTGTCTGTGTGATTTTAAAATCTTAAATAATGACCAGTATGAATAGACGGAAGCTGGCATTCTGCTTATGCCACAGTTAATTCTTCACCAGAGCTGTTATCAAACATGTTGTCCTGTAATCCTTTGTAGTTGGAGGATAGATGGAGCTGTATTGGAGTAACTAGGAGAAGGAGGGGGAATATGGGGAACTGAAGAGCATTTCCCATAAGTCATGTTGGCCAGCTCCTCCCATATTTGGCTGGCTGCCAGCATCAAACAGAGCTGGGCAGGAGAGGCAGCAAAGGCTGAGCTTTGAAAAGACCATGAAGGATAAGAAAGGCAAACGAAGCAGTTAGTTAATGCCGTCGAAGTTATGCTGACCAGAGTGAGGTTGGTACATGTATGTAGCACTCTGCTTCGTGCATACTGAGAGGAGTTGTTTTTGTAGTTGTGTTTATTACTTCTTTTTTCTTTTTTTCAATTTCCTTTCTGTGTCATCGGGGTGTGGTGGTGCAGCGATGGTATACGGAAGTAGCATTTTAACCGCATTGTTCTAAAAGATCTTGCAGTGCATGAAGTCGCAGCAAAGGTAATACTCAAAATTTTGTCACCAAATTGAAGTTGGGCTTCAAAGTTTTGTTGGAATGTTGGGTAGTTTAGTTGTAGCTATGCATTTGTGCTGTTTAAGGTGTCGGGATGAAATTCTAAAAATAACAAATATGTAGGTGGTTCTGTTTGTTTGAATCAAGATTGTAGTTTTAGTCCTTTTGATCAGGGAATGCTATGAAACAACAAGCTGCAACTGTGCCTCCTCAACTCATTTTCAGCAGGGCTCTGATGAACATCCTTGGTTCAAATGTGTGTTTTAATTCCTACACATTCAGCTTATGTCTTTTTTTGGTATTTTATCTTTGCTGTGTTTTACCTAACATGCTTCATTTGACTGAAAATGAGCGCTTGGTTTTAATGAAACTGTTGCAACTGTCAAAACAAGGTCAGGGTTTAGTTTCCTGTATCGTCTACCCACTGCAGAGTTTCAGTTTAACTTGATTTTCAAGTCAACCTTTTTTTTTTTTTCTTCTTTTGAGCTTGGACTGCAGAGTCCAATATGTTGACCTTTAGATGAGCTATAAAAAATGTTTGCCCAGTTGCTGACGTGAGACACCTCTGCTCTTTTGTCTCAACAGTTTTATGAGATTTTCTGCTTCATTGCAGTTGCTGGCTCATTAAAGAAGTTGTTTTTGTTCTTAAACCAAATAGTAGAAGCTAATAAAACCAGTTAAATAGTAGAATTAAAAATATATTGATTTGATTGTTCCTTTCTTCCCTTTTTATTAAATTTCCATAAAACTGACCTCTAATAAAATGTTCTGAAACATTTTAAAGACATTGGTATTTGTATTGGAATTACACATTGATGGTGGCAGAAAGTACGTATAGAAATACTTCAAATCCATTTTGTGGCACTGAAATCAGAAGCCACTTTTTGTATGAAAAACTATTTCCAGTACAATTTACAATAATTAAAGCATTACGTTTGTCAAACTGGAAACTAAATTTGTTTTTAGAAGAGTTCCCTCCATAAAATAAACCTTAGGTTATCAAAAAGGTCTAAACAAAATAATGAGTGTACAGTGTATTAATCTATCTTCACATTTTAAGAAGTTTATTTAACTGTCCAAAACTAACTTGACTTATTGCTCTCTCTTTCCAGATCTATCAGATGAAATGGCGGTGAGGCAGAGGCTTTTCAATTCAACCGCTCCATTCTCTGGTTCCCCCAAAACCGAGTTGAAGGGGTCCTATCCGCCCAGCTCCTGCAAGGAGCAGGAGGCGGAAGAGGAAGAAGATGATGGGAAGGACAGCAAACTGAGCTACATGCAAGAAACAGGATGGATTCCAAGTCCACAGATGAAAAAAGTCCTGACGCATGGAACTGCCGAGCAAGTGGGAGAAATGCCAATCAAGACCTCTACCATCATTGCTCAAGCTGAATGTAAATATTTTGGCTTATTTACTAGGAAATAATGTTTCTACTTACTCAGCACTATTTAACACCAACATTTCCTTTAGGTGAAACTCAGGATTCCCAGGAATTCAGTCCCTCTTGTTCTGAAAGATATGTCCCCTTCCCAAATTGTTTGACCAGGTATCTCATTAAGTTTCACGGCTCTCCTTAAAGTTATCTTCTTGCATTTATGTTTTGAAATTAATGAAAATATTCCAAATTTGTTTAGCCTTTCCTCAGAACACAACCATGTAGCATGCCCAACTTCAGCCTTGTTGCAAAAGCCACATGTCACACAGGGAAAAAGTCAAAGAAGGCAAAAAAGCAAAGGAAAGAGAAAAAAGAAGGGGAAGGAGAAGCAGCGACGGAGACATCGAACGCTCTCTGGAGTCCCTGAACAAGAGAGTGGCCTGATCCAGGTGAGATGTTTGTCTGTTTTTATCCAGACACGTATTTATTAGCATAGCACTTCCAGATATTAACTGGATTTAGACTGTATCAGAATAAGATGCTCTTGTACCATCAGTGTTTTCTGATCACCGTAACCTTTAATTAGGTCTTATTTAAAGAAAGCAAGAATTCATTATAATTACATAATATAGATTTCATAATATAGATATGTAAACACTTTGCACATTTTATGTTACTAAATAGGTTCAATAGGTTTACATTTCCTGCCTTCAGTAGGATAGTTATCAAGCTTGTAAATTTTTTTTAAGGCTTGGTTGTTTGTATGCTGTATTTTGTACACTGGAAGGGATTTGAAAGGATGAATTGTCACATTTTCTGAACATTGCCTTGCATGTCCTTGAATTTTCAGCCTCTAAGCATGTAAGCATTATTATTTGGCATGTAAACATTATTATTTGACCAAGTGTTGGTTATCTTCTTTAGGAGGAATTCTCTGGAGGACTAAGCAGCTTTAGCACATCTCGCTGTAGCAGCATTGAAAGCCTTGTGGAGCAAGAGTGTGGCAATCCTTTCATTAACAGACAGATCTACCTGACTGGCTCTAGCTGCGCTCCTCTGCACTGGCCTCACCCAGACTTTAACCTCTCCAGCTTCCCAGCAGATGAGCAGGACAAAAGCTCAGACTCCTTCAGCAGTGTGGGGGACTGCTCTCTCGCCCTTGCGGGTCTCAGATACGTAGTTAGCCAGGCAGACCCTTGCTACGCACGGCCATTTTTCAAAGATGTGGAGAGCGAAGCTAGGGAGAATGAAGATGAGCTTTCAACAGCTGATTCAGAGTGCAATGAAGGACTCATCTTCAACAGTGATGTATGTTAGGTTCTTTCTTTTACATTTTTCAGAAGTTGTTCATGTAAAATTAACGTGTCTTTTTCTTTAAAGAAAATCCAACCTGTGGACTTTGAATATAAGGAGGGGAGGGAGTACATCCTCTCACATTTTATCAAAGAAGGTTCCTACGGTGAGGTTCACAGTGCTCAGGATGTCAACACAGGACACAGATTTGCAGCCAAAAAGGTGAACTACCTTTTTTGCCAACATTTTTGTCCCCACTGTCTGATTTTAAACACTGATATGTAGGATTTCATTCTGTATCTCCATATTGTTTTAACACAGATTGCCCTGAAGAAATTCAGCAGTGAGGAGGTGGGTGCGTGGAGTACCCTCCGATCTCCTCGTATCACTGAGCTCTTTGGAGTAGTCAGAGAGGGACCAAATGTTGTTCTTTTAATGGAGGAAAAATCAGGTAAATAAGCTTTGCTTTTTTTTTTTCCTCCCTTTTACAGTTGGGAGTTCAACTGTACTGAAATAGAATATCATTTGTATCAGGTTGTATAAGGTGAGGATTTTGCAATGCATTAAATGACCGTTAACACTCCTTCAGCTTCTGCTTTTCAAACTCATAAATCTTTATTATCAAACTTTATAATCTAGCTTTTACACAAGATTTTATCTGTTATGTCCAGGCTCCCTGGGTCAGCTGATAATGAAGCGTGGCCGACTGCCAGAGGATTTAAGTCTTCACTACCAGTCTCAGGTTTTAGCAGCCTTGGAATACCTAATAAAGAAGAAAGTGGCACATTTGGATATTAAAGGTGTGTATTTGAACAAGTCGGATCTGAATTATGCTAAAGCTAAAATGTTAGTAATGCTTAATGAACTTAAACACTATCTTTATTTTATGTACTCTTTAAATCAGATGATTGATATTGGTATCTTAACAATGTAATTTGAACACTCTCTTTATAGCATGTAGTGGAAAATATATAAAGTAAGAAACATTTTGACTTAGTTTTCCGCTGAAGAATTTGTATCTTTGTTTAGTTGTTGTGTGGAACATGAGTGTCATAGTTACAGTCTAGATTTGATCTTGAGGCACCTGTGTGCTGCTGACGGGCTGGGAATTTCCCACAGCGTGAGTCACAGCCACTCTTCAGTAATGGCGCATGTGCAGACAAGAAAGGAAAGAACTAAGCAGAAGAGGCATGGGGGGATGGGCGGAGGAGCAGGAAGCAGTCAGCGAGACAAGTTGGGTAAAAAAAAAAGTACAAGTATAGAAAGCGAGACAAGTAGAGAAGGAACAGTGCAAGTATAGAAAGAAGGTAGAATAAAAGGAGGAAACAGAAAAACAGAAGGAGAACTCTAAAGGAGGAAGTGCAACAAACAAAGCACAGCAGAACAGCAGAAAAAAAACATGTTTTATTTTGAAGCTTAGGCGCCACCTGGTGTTCAGGATACTTTAAAAGAAATAACAGTAATTACAATCTCAATATTGATTCCACATTTAAGAGCTGATTTCAGATTTTTGCTCTGCCGACTGTTTCATGTCACTTCATAGGCTGTAGTTTGGACTATTTTATCCAAAACAAAGATTAATGTCTCTGCTTGGTTCTCATAGCTGACAATGTGTTGCTGTCAGAAGATGGGAGAGACACTTTTCTGTGTGACTTTGGACATGCAGAGAAACTCGACAACCAGGGCCAGAGCCTCAGTACGTCCAGAGGTAAGCATGGTGAAGCTTTCGCTAACCAGCTTTGTGATGTGTAACTTATCCAATCATGTGTGTATTTACTGTATTCCTTCTTTAAATCAGATCTGAAGGGAACAGAGACCCACATGGCCCCTGAGATTGTAAAAGGAGAACACCGTGGAGCCAAAGCAGATGTGTGGAGCAGCTGCTGCATGTTGCTCCACATGCTGAACGGGTGTCAGCCATGGACAAGATACTACACCTGCAGACTCTACCTGAAGGTGCTGCTCACAGTCACACAGACAGTAACGCTATTTATCTGGTTATTCATATCAAAGTTTAACGAAATTGTCCTTTTCTAATGTACGCAGATTGCAAATGAGCCTCCGCCGGTCGGAGAGATCCCACCTGACTGCAGCCCTCTCACGGCTGAAGTTTTAAAGACTGGACTCCAGAAGGATCCAGTCAAGAGATCATCAGCTTCTCAGCTCAAAGAAAAAACCGATAGAGCGCTGAAAGAAGGTGAAGTAATTATTTAGTGTATTTTATTTCCTGCTAGCATTTAGGTGACACTAGTTTGCTCCTGTGGTCAAAAATCCTACTGATAGAAATTCAATAACCTTATAGTTTATTAGATCCCTTTAATTGCAAATAAACATAACTGACGTAGCGCTTAAATGCCCAACTTAAGCACTTGAGAGCTACTATCCCTCAAATTTTAGATGCATCCTTTTTCTTACACACATGAATTAAATGAATGCTCATTACCACATCTTTTCGGAGCTGAGCCATATGATTCAGGTGTTGGAGAAGGAATGCGTCCAAAAGTAACAGGACTAGAGTTGGACTCTATTGGAATAAAAGCTTTCATCAGTCCTGATTAGTCTGCACATTGCCATTCTTAGCCACCTCGTTTGGAACTTAGGAGAATAAAACCAAACTAAATTTGTTTATTACTCCTATTTAGTACATGTGTCATGATTTATGCTTATATCTAATCTCCAAATAGGTAATTGGAGAGTTTACTAAGTGATGTAATTGTTTTTTTCACTGCAGTTGGAGGATTAACCAGTTCAGTACAGGGACCCTACACAGAGCCTCTATATGTTCCAAACAAACCACCTGATGACCTGCGCCCCGTTTATAGCAGTGGTGAGTTTGAGGATGAGGAGGAACACAAGAAGTCTGCAGATAAAATAATAATGGACCTAAGAACAAAAAAAGAGAAAGACTTGGAGACCAGCCTCAATGAGCCAAAACGGGAGTCATGGAACGCTCCACAGATGCTCGTCCCTGAGCCAAACTTCAAGAGAAACAACAAGATCACCACTGTGCCTGAACTTGAGCTTCGCAAACTAGAGCGAGGTGAATTTTTATCTAGTGATATGATTGTTGTCATGTTTCTGATTCCATGTCTAATCTCTGCTCCTGCTCCTCTCTTATTTTCAGACTTCTACCTGAGCAGTCTGTCGCAGCTTCCTTCTGCTGAGATGCAGGAGCAGCTCCTGTCTTGTATTAACAGTGACCATTATTGCAACTGGGAACTATGGGACAAAAAGGTAATTGAAATTAGAGAAACCCACATTGTTCAAATTTAACATCAGAGTTAATAAAATAATAAACACCTTTTCTGCTGACTGAAATAATGTTAGTAATGTCTTGTGTGCACTTTTAAAACCTCTAAGCAGCCATGAAAATGTGATTTACTCTCAGTTCAACTTTAATAAATAGTAACGTCAGACAACAAAGGCTTAATGTGGCCGTTAAAGTCACTTAGAAATGAATAGTGTTACATTTTGTAGGTTTCAACTATCTGTTTAACTGAATGACTTTTATTCCTTCCAGGACTCTGGTCGCTGGTCCCTGAACCCCGGAGATGAATACAGCTCTGGTTTCTTCTCCTACAACAGCCAACCAGATGTACAGGTCTTCAGTTTAGATTTGCTTGGTCAAACACCACCTAGTTGTTTTGAAGGTGAGATAAAGCCCAGAAACATCTCTTTCCTCCAAGTCATCTTATAGTACAAAAGGAAACATGTCAGCATTTTGTTTTTGGTGCAGGGGTGGATGTCTGCATCAGAGACTTCAGCCTGAAAAAAATTCAGATCAGAGAGAAACGTCGGGTGAAGGTTGGCCACATCGCCACTGGCATCAGTGATCAGGTTAGACTGGGCAGCTCTCACACACTTCAGTGTGTCAAAAAAGTGAAAGAGAGTGCTAAATATTTGTTTCTGTTCTAGATTTCAGAGCGTGTGTTCACCCTGGAGATGCAGAACGGCCAGCAAATCAGTCACGATGAGGAGGTGCTGGAGTCTGGTCTTGAACTCCACTGTGTTCCTGCTCCAGACTTCAGCTCCGCTTGGAGGTGGAGGATCAAGGACGGAGTGTTGGAGACAAACAAGAATCCTCATCTCTGTTCTACCACTGAAATGCAACTGATTCACTCCATCTTGAACTGATTTAATTTTCACCATCCAATGCTGTTTTAATCAGTGCTTTAAAAATAGTGAATGTTTTAACAAAATGTCTCATGTTTCAATTGCTTTTATTGGTGTCTTGTTTTGTAGCATTGTGTCTTATGATGTTTACATTTTGCTTTTTGTTACATGTACTTGGAGGCAACAAACACACGTAATTATGTACAATGTGTCAACATTTGTTTTCGTTTTTAAAGCCAGCTTCTGGCTCCATCCCTTTGGGTATTAAGTCAGTTCAATTTTATTGTTTACAATGAAAAACATGTTCAACATCAGGTGAAAGTTTAGGCACACTTAATTAGTGTAAAAAGACAAACATGCTTTTAAAATACATATTTTTTTGGTTTTCCTGAAAAATTGGTTCTGTCAGAGCTGTTTTATCTTCTTAATTATCAATTATGACCTTCACATGTATGGCTACGGCTCAGAAAATGGTGAAAAAGTTAAATGTTTTAGTTGTTCATTCCAGAAAGTGAGACTCATTAATTTCACACTGAAATATTTCAAGCCTTCATTTCTTATTTTGGTAATTATGGTTTACTGGTAATAAAAATCCCAAATTCTATGTTGGAATGTTTGAGTATTACATAAGATCAATAAAATATCTTAAAAATAAATGTTTTCCATTTCTATGCACTTATACACTTGATTAGGACTCTTTATTCATGAATTACTTCATCAATGTAGCGTGACATAAAGGGGATCAGACTGTAGTTCTGCTGAGGTTTAATGGAAGCCCAGGTTGCTTTGCATCATTAGGTGTGGCATCTCATTTTCCTTTTGAAAATGTTGACCATGTGTTTTTGTACTCATTTGCTATGGTGACATGACAAAAAGCAAAATGTCACAGACTTGGCTTATCTTGAATAAGAGTAATCAAGTGTGAATAAAATATTAATCAAAATGCTGCCAGCTTTCCCAAAAGCAGTAAATAAAAAATATATTTCAATTCAGCTGAACATAAGCTATTGCATTTCTTTTAGCTAAGATTTCATTTTGGGTTCAAAATCAATTTTAATCTATACCACCAGATGGCAGCACTTTTCACCATTTAAAGCAGTGGTCCCCAACCACCGGGCCACGGCCCGGTACAGGTCCGTGGACCAATTGGTACCGGGCCGCGCAAGAAATAATTAAATATTTCCGTTTTATGCATTATTTTAGTCTGGAGGATCTTTTATTTTGAAAATCATTTAACCGGATTCTCTCGGTTACGTCTTGCCGCCAACATTGAGCCACAAGCAGCAAAATGAGTCAGAAACAGATCAGGTTCTTTGGAAAGTTTCTTTGCGAAGGAAAAAGGCCCAGAAAAGAGACAGGAGAATGGATTTATCCAGGACCAGTAGGTGATTCCCACAGTCCAAGCTGCTCTGCATGATATGGTGACCGGATGTTAATGAGGCAATGAAGCTTCAAACTGCTTCACCACTAGAGACCAAACACCCTGAGCATCAGCACCACTTCCGGTGTCATTGTCTCTCATTACTCCCAGATGGGAGAAACAAGCTCACAGCTTCCTTTTAAAATGTTTCGTATCTGACATAAAATAAGTTCAGCCTACAGAAAAGAAAAAAAAACTCCTTTCAGATCATTTCTCTGAGGCACTGAGCGGAGAAATCCGTGTTTTGCACCCGGAAGTCACGGACATTAGTCGTTATTGTGAGTTAAAATTTTCACGAAAGTAAAATGTTCGTTTTTGTGGCGCCTCTGTATCTTATTTAGAAGGGATATACAAACGTTACCATAGCGACCAAAGTCAGAGAGCGTTACGGCAGTGGTTGAGAGAAGAGGAGTAGAGCTTGTGAGTTTTAGGTCTGGTTCACATGATTTAAGGATTGCCGGCCAATTTTCCAAACCTCTGTGACCACAGAGCCGATAAAAGTCCAACAGGTTCGATCGGTTCGTGTGTCCAGGAGCAACACACCACAAGAACCGATTCCAGAAGAAAATCCAGTAAAACCCCAACATACCATACGTGAATTTAGAATAATCAAACACGGATGACGTTGTAGAAGCAGTAGTGACAGTTTGTGGCTCATTTTAAGACGAAACCAAAAAAAAAGGTGTTTGATAAAAGGGGGCAGCCGCTCTATTTGCAGTTATGTTTTTTTGTAGTTAACATTTTTAACTGAATAAACATAACCACATATGATAAACATATATCATATGTGTAGCGTTTCTAATCTCCAAGCAAACATTGATAGCATAAGAAGAGCGTGTAGCATTTCTAATCTCCAAGCAGGCATCTAAAGGACAGTTAATGATCTGACAAAAACGGAAAAAACGGTCACGAAAGAATAATAATATGAAAACATAACCTTTCAGTTAAACTCATGAGTTAAATAAACGTAGATAATTTTTCCAACACTGTTCAATGGTAATTAATATACAGTGAGCTATTAATGGTTATAAATATTTAAAAACTATTCTAAAGTTTGATGCTCAATAATCAAGATCACTGACATATTTCCAGTTGTTCACACTGACATCATGACACTGTAATTTACTATGAAAACTAATTACCGTATTTTCACGACCATAAGGCGCACCGTACTAAAAGGAGCAGTCTCAGTTATGTGCGCCATTACGGTATTTAACACACATAAGGCGCACCTGATTATAGGGCGCGGGTTTTATATATAATCCACGCCCACACTTCCCCTTTAACATTCTCACAACAACATCACACACACAAGCATACAAGTGTGTGTATTTAAAAATAGAGCGGGAACAAAACTGAGTCTGGTTGTGCTTTATTTCAGTATTGATTATAAAGTACTAACATTTTTTGTAATCATCAATCAAACCCATCGAAGTCCTCAACTTCTGTTTCTGAATTGAACAGCTGCGCTAAATCTCCATCAAACATGGCAGGTTCACTTTCTTCACTGTCAGAGTCACTTTCCGTGCCGTGCGGCTCCTCGGAAATGATGCCGGCATTTGCGAAAGAAAGCTCGAACAACAGTGCCAGCAGACACGTTAGCCCAAGCAGCTACAATCCATTCGCCAATTGTGGCGTAACTCGCCCGGCGCTGCCTTCCACTCTTAGTGAAACTGTGGTCTCCATCGGTCATCCATCGCTCCCACGCCGCTCGCAGCCTTCCTTAGAATGGCCGGTTCACACCAATGTCCTGGTCCGGATGGAAAAATGGCACCGTTTCATGAAACGAAAGCACCAAGACGGACCTCCATGGAAATGTTCAATTTTCATTTCTTCTGCTAGCGTTACTGCTTTTAGTCGAATGTTGACCGTCGAAACGCTTCTCCCACTCGTTCTTTGCTCGACGATCCACTGCTCGAGTCTTTCCACCAACTTGGGCCACCTCGCCTTATGTCTGCGGAAACTCAGCTGCATCTTCTTGACCTGTCGGAGCTCGTTTTCCAGCTTCCTCCACTTGCGAACCATCGATTCATTAATCTTAAATTCTCTCGCGGCTGCTCGATTTCCATGTTCCTCCGCGTAGCTGATGGCCTTCAGTTTAAACTGTGCTTCATAAGCGTGTCTCTTTGCCATTTTCAGGGTTGTTAAAACAACGATGTTCTGCATAATGCACATACCCGTTCTTTTATATACAATCAACGCCCACACTTCCCTCTTTAACGTTCTCATGGTGTTCTCTACTACGTCCGCCTTACAACAACAACACACACAGGGCTCACTGCACTATAGGACGCGCCGCACATTTTGAAGAAAACCTAACACTTTTATGTGCGCCTTATAGTGGTGAAAATACGGTAGGTATAAATAATTGTGATCAAATTAGAGATATGAAATTACTTGGTCAGATATCAAATTTAACCAGCTTCTTTCCTTAATTGTTTTTGTTTTTTATCTTTAGTTGGTAACACATCTTTGTGTGTCCTTACATGAGTCGAAGGTTTTTCAGTGTCTGATGAAAATGTTCTCTGCAGCTGGGTTGAAATGCCCAGATTTTTCTTTTAACACCATAATAGCTTAAAACATAACAAAACAGAGACCCATTATGTAGGACATTTTATACCACACTTAACTGTCTAGTCAATGTAGGGGGGATGCATTTTAATTTCGGAGCCTGCCAGAATTTGCATCCCCTGTCTATTGTTCTGTTGATATGAAACTTAGAGAACAAGTGTCAGTCATTACGTAGAATAGGTAAAATCCCTCTTAACTCTTTATTTCTCCATGTTAACAGGTAAAACCTATTATTAGCCCGCCAATATTTGCATGCCCTCTCTATTTTCCTCAAATGTTATCCTATTGATATGAAACTCATACCAGCATTTAAAGGGAAAAGTCCCCGACATCCATAGAAACTTCGGCAGTAGCATCCCCAGTAGAGATGTTGTGCAAATCAAGGTTTCCACTGTTCATGTTGGACGACTTACGGTCTTTTATTCTTGTTATCCGATCTGTGCATGAGCGTGATAAGGACCGAGATGCCAAACTTGACAGATATGTTTACATTATGGCTTTAAGTACAGTTTTTAGCTGAGCTTCAGAATAGAAACCTTACCGAGACGCCATCTTAGCTCCTCCCTCGTTACAAAGTGACTTTAACGGCTGTTTCTTCCGGATGTTGAACTTTTGTAACTTTATTAGTAATTTACACGCCCGTCACTGCGCTTAAGACAGAGCTTAGTCTCCTCTGACTGCACTAACCTAGTTTTCAGCTCCGATTACTCCCGGTAAGTTGTTATTTTAGCCGCTTACCCTCACGTCCAGCTTAGCTAGGCTAGTGGCGTCAACTGAAGAAGCCTTCTTGTGTTGGTGTAACCTCAATATTCGTGTTCGTTCAGAATAAATCAGTTCTGCGTTGTGTGAATAAGGAGACAGGATGAGATGAGAGGTTGTTTATCTGTACGGAACAGAATATGGACTGATCAGGAATTAGGTTCATCACAGTGGGTACAGCACCTTAGGAGGAATAGCATTTCATGTTAACATCAAGCTAACATAACATTTTAGTCGGTGTTCTCTATTACTGCCAACCACCATGGGGGGGTGCTGTTTCACCCATTACACATGAACCCGAACTTGGAAGTAATGATAACAGTAAACCGTCCCCGGTTCTGCTGGTACTGCTGAGCAACAAGAACCATAAGACTTACTTTACTCTCCTTCCTTTTCAAATAGCGACAGATCGCTTTTCCCTAATTAACGGCGTATTAAGTTTTGTTGTGCTGCTTTTGACCAATAAAGGTCTGAGTTAACGCCAACGCATGCCACAGTTCTAGCTGTTCTGCTGAGGTAGTGACATCAATTTGTGACATCACTTTGGTCATATTCATTGCAGAAGTTTGAGAGCAAGTACAAGGATTGTCGAGAGGTTGAATCGCAAATCCCAACAAACATTGACCAGTTTTTCGATTTGCCAAGACAGAAAGGATTAAAAATGGATCACAGCACTAAGGCGTCGACTTCTGATTCCGAGGAGAAATTACAACAGATCATAGCTAGACAAACACAGAAACTCAATGACATCTTGAAAAAAGTCGACAAGATGTCAATTGAGCGAAAGTGTCTGATTAACGCAAATGAGGAAATGAAGCTTCTAGTCATGAAGATAAAAAAAAGCTACAATTGAAATAGACAGGTTGCTTCTGGAGAAAGACAAAGAATTTAAAAAACTGTTTGATGTAAACAGAAATTTAAACAAGGACAAGATTACTTTGGAGCAGATAAACACAACCCACGGGCAGGAAATATGTACCTTGGAGGAGAAAACCACTGGAGAAAAAGTACATTGCAATGGAGAAAGAAATTACCTCTGTGAAGCGGAAATGTACCACCTTGCAGCAGTTAAACACAACCCTGGGGCAGGAAAAATGTGCCACGGAGCAGAAAGCCACTGCCTTGGAGCAAAAGTACTGGGCAACAGAAAAGCAAAAGACAGCTCTGGAGCAAAAATGTATTGCCTTGGAGCAAAAGAACACTGCCCTGGAGAAAGAAAAGACAACTCTGGAGCAAAAAAGTACCACCTTGGAGAAGAAAAACATTGCCCTGAACCTGAAAAGCACCTCTCTGGAGCAGAAAAGTACTGTCTTTGAGCAAAAGAACACCGCCCTGGAGAAAGAAACGACTGCTCTGGAGCATAAAAGTGCCACCCTAGAGAAGGAAAACATTGCCCTGGAGAAGGTAATGTTTTCGCTCTGAAGCCGAAAAGCACCTCTCTGGAGGAGAAAAACACTGTCTTCGTGGAAATAAGCATCGCCTTGGAGCAGGAAAGCACTGTCTTGGACCAAATAAACACCATCTTGCAGGAGGAAAACAATGCCCTGAAACTGAAAAGCACTGCCTTAGAACATATAAACACCGCCTTTGAGCAGGAAAACACCGCCCTAAAGCAGAAAAGTGTTGGAAGCGTCTTGGAAATACAGCCATCTGAAGAGGAAACCGACGAAGACAGCGAGTCGGATTCAGACCAGCCACAGAAGCAGCTGCCTGTTGTCAGACGCATGTTCGGTGGCGTCTCCAATACATTTCTGAAAATGTACCAAACAGGCTTTCTCAGGTACCGGGTTGACTCATCGTACTTCTAACTGAAGTAGTGTCATGAGGGCTCCAACCTTCATGCTTGATTATCAGTGGAAGAAAAGCTTGAGGACAACAGGACTGCGGTGCCATGGGAACTTGAGGCCATCGAACTCAGGTCTCCTTCGTCACCAGACCATCAGACTCTACTCTCCTTTGTCGCCACTTCATCAGACACTTATTTATATTATGTATACTACGTTTTGATTTTGTTTTAGTTAGCCATCGGATGAGGAGCTTGGGACCAGCAGTGCCGCCAGCGCCAAGTTTCTTGTCCGGCATCACAGACATGCAGAAATTATACCCGTCCAACCTCCCGGCCTGAATCCAGGCCTTCGTCGTGGGCCCTGTAGGTCTCCCCGCCAATCTCCAAGGTTTCATAGCGAGTCCCGTTGGTCTCTGGGCTGACCTCCGGGGCTACGTGCCGAGTCCCGTTGGTCTCCGGGCTGACCTCGGGGGCTTCGTGCTGAGTCCCGTTGGTCTCCGGACTGACCTCCGGGGCTACGTGCCGAGACCCGTTGGTCTCCGGGCTGACCTCCGGGGCTACGTGCCGAGACCCGTTGGTCTCTGGGCTGACCTCCGGGGCTACGTGCCGAGTCCCGTTGGTCTCCGGGCTGACCTCGGGGGCTTCGTGCCTAGTCCCGTTGGTCTCCGGGCTGACCTCCGGGGCTTCGTGCCTAGTCCCGTTGGTCTCCGGGCTGACCTCCGGGGCTTCGTGCCGAGTCTTTCTGCATGCTGTTTGCATGTTCTCCTCATGCATGTGTGGGTTCTCTCCGGGTACTCCGGCTTTCTCCCAGAAAAAGCATGGCTGTTAGGTTTATTGATTTCTCTAAACCCATCCTTAGGTATTGATGTGTGCATGCATGGTTGTTTTTTACTTGTCTGTCTCTGTGTTGCCGGCGACCTGTCAAGCGTGTACCCCGCCTCTCGCTGGAGTAAAATACCTCCCAGGTCTACCTTTTTTTTTTGAAGGTTTCCTAAATAAATCGATTAGCCTTCATAGCGGGAGCTGAACCCCAGTACTACACCAAGCACTATAGCTAATGCAAAATATAAACAATAACTTGTTCATCTTACTTGTGAAAAGTTATGTCCCAAGCCCTCACGTCAATAGTCCGTTGTTTTGAACAAAAATATCCAGCAGTGCTGAGGCATCTTCTGCTGTTTTGGTTT
>CAEFZY010041768.1:0-23841 GCA_903066815.1 Brachyrhaphis roseni
AGGCGTGTCTATCGGACAATTATGTATCGGTTCAATACGAGACGTGACATTTAACGTTTTTTTTACGGAGGGGTGGTAATTCTATTCAGGGGTGCTGAGGTACAGTTTTAGGGGCGCTTTAGTTACGCCACTGGTTTTATCAGCAGAAAGTTGAGGTTGTCATTCTTCTTTTAAAACACATCTATAGTTTTAAGAAAATCCTAATCTCAGTTGATATATATTAAATACCTGAAGATATAACTGACTTGTCTTAATCTGAGATGGAGGATTAGAAATCATGCTGCACATTTTACACAAATCCCATGAAAAGCTACTTTCCTTGCAAAGCTGGAATAGCTTACCCATTTAATTACACCTTTGATACCTACAGTATTGACCGTTAATATTTTGAGTTTGCAAAGAACTCAATTGAATTCAATTGAATTGGTTAAAACTTAAAAGTTACTAATACCTGAAATGTTTCACAAGAGCTCAAAGTAAAGGGATTTCATAACTTATCAGGAAAGTGTACGAATAAAATACACTTTCCTAATATTGTTATGCTAACAATAAGTTAGCATAACAATACATGCTAGAACAGACAGAGAGCCTCACTTGAGATCCAACACGGTGTCATTTAAGTTTAGTTTTAGTTCATTTAAATCCGGGACAATGCACCGCTAGCTGGTTTCCGTCAGCAGCCCCTGAGCAGGTAAGCTAACAAAACAGTGTAATATCATAAACCATACATTGAAAGTCCACATATACACTATACAAAAAGGTCATGACATCACAACAATATAAACAGAACTAAATGTCAAGCTTCTCTTCTCTAATCACTAATGCCAAGATTACAGTTTTTACTTTTCTGGTCTGAGCAAAAACAGATTAGCCTTGTCAATGCAGTCTTGAATCCATAGACTCCTTGTGCTTTGAAATACCACACTAACACATTAATACAAGTTGGCTTTGACTAAATCTATGACTCTACAATGACATTTAAAGTGACTTTTCAGAAGTAAGGTTCTGCAGATTGCGACTCACATATGAGGCGCCCGTTATCAGACTAGTTTAATTCCTGTAACACAAAATGGGATTTTAGCACAACAGGAATAGATTAGTAACATTTTCGCATGGCACAACATTTTTTGAATAGTAATTAAAAATGTCAACAAAAAAAAGGAATCCAGATCGGTAAACAGAACACAAGCAACAGAAGAATCAACAGAAAGACATGAGTTCACACAGAACATCATTAATGGCAAGCACATTAATCGACAACCCAAAATCCCACAAATTTAAGAGTGCAATGATGTTAGTGCTTTCCTGTAAAACTAACTGAGCACAAAGATGAAATCCCAAGTTAACTTTTAATTCCTCCTTTCATAAAACAGTGCAGTTGCATGATGGGAAGTGCTGAAAATGCAAAATGCATGGAGGTTGTTACTCAGTAACCTCTTCTTCCTGTCTGGGATGGACCGTTGACCCGTCGCCAGCCTGTCACCCACTGCCTGCTATCAAACCCTGCGGTGATATGTCAACATGTCCATTCAAATCAGATAACACAAGTCAATGTGACCAAAATAAGATGGAACACTGTTTTGTTGGTTTTAGACTATACCTGTTTAAATGAAGAGCCTCTCAGCGCATTATGATTATCAGCAAGCAAACGTTTTTAAAATTTGGACTTGGTTTCCGTTCTGCCTCATTGGTTGCACTAGCAAGACCATAAGAGAATTTTTTCCAGCCTCTTGAACTGACAGGAGACCCGGCGGGTTGCAAAAATGCCCTTTGACCTATTTTGACCTGATGTTTATCCTTTACTTGTGGATATATCTGGATCAGATATAAGATGTTTGTTCTCTGCCAGCAGCTCTGCACCCAGGACCCTTCATGCCTCTTCTTCACCTTCAGTGGCCCAGGGTATGAGGACAATATATACACAAAAAAAAACAAAAAAGATTTGTTTTTTAATGAATTATTGTTTTATTTGCAAACTTTCAGTATTTTTATTTCTGCTTTCCAACTTTTTAGAAATGATCTTTGGTGTTTGTCTGGCTGTTATGTTTTTAGCTGTTTGCTATGAAACGTTTCAACATTACTCTCCTAATTAGTACTACAAATGATAAATGTAATAATAAATTTGATGAATTGCAACTTTTTCACTCACTGTAACACAATGACTAATTGGTTAAGTGTTTGAATTCCAACATGGGAATATGTGAAGTGTGATAGGTGTACCTATGCATTGCCTGGGACATTCAGGCTCCAAGAAGAACTGACTCAGATGTCACTTTAATTTTTATGCTTAAATATGAAGAAAGATAAATACATATTTTTTTTTATCAGTGGAATTTGTCATTTTATTGATTAAATGAAATAATGCTGTAGACCAGGTTCTGAATCCATATTCACTGGCAGAAATTACAGACAATAGTTATTGCTTTTTCTTTTGTGCAATTTCTGATTTTACTGTAACTTGTCATGTGTTGCCAGTTTGTATTTCAGAAACCTTTAACATTTTCGTTTTGTCATCACTTGTACCAAAGTTTCAAACAAATGAAGGTGTAAGGGTTTTATTTAAAATAGAGACAGAGAGAGAGAGCGAGAGAGAGAGAGAGAGAGAGAGAGAGAGAGAGAAATCCTGCAACCTCTAAAATTTGGTGCGACTCCATTTTTATTTACATTTTGTAAAGAAGGAAGTTGCGCCCGGAAACGTCTTCGGAGTTTTTTGTGTGGCTTCCTTCAATGATTCTTGGTGCAGCGCCACCACAGGCCTCGTATCTTACCAATCGGGAGGATATTTATTAACAGATCTAAATAAATGATGAGCTAAATCATTTAGCACATCAACAAATTCAATAGTTACAACAGAACTTCCAAGATCTTACAAAATGCATGAAATCTCCCAACTTTTAATGTTATAAAACTTTAATAGGACGTAACACCTATTGCAGTGTATTTGGAAATTTCAGCCAATGGTGTTCTTTCTCTTGATTTGTTGTTTTGGCTCAATTTATAATGACTGGATATTTCCGGTAAGCCCACAGCTAGGGTATGTGAAAACAGCCTATGTGAGTTATTATTTTCTTAGCTATCCAAACTTAGACTTTTGTATCCAACTGATTTAACCGAAGCACGCAAACATCCTTTTTAAGTAAGCTGATAAGAAAGATGTACTGGAACACTACTGTAACCCATTTACTGACTAAAACTGCACAAACAACATAACTATTCTCCAAAAGTTGCTGACCTTTTCACAATCAATCTTGTTAAAAATGTGCCAAGAAATCAAAACAAAATCTTTAGCAAAAAAAAATATATATATCTGTTTGTCTGAAGGTAACAAAAAATTTCAGTCAAAAGAAAATAAAAGTTTATTTCTGAAACTTTCTGTCTTTTTAAACAAGTTATTTGCTGCAGTCCCTCAGGCTGAAGCCAGACACAACACTGGCTAGTGTGGAAACTTTGGGAGGAGCTGGCATGGTGATGACCCTCTTCAGATAGCAGCGACGCCTGCAGCAGTGACAACAGGAAACATCGGTTCAGCGACAAAGTGGCAACATTAGTGAATTTCTACCTGAATTTCAATAAAGTTGTTTCGATAAGGAACACTGTACCACTCTGCACGGTCAGAGAAGCTTTCATCGACGTAGGCGTAGAACTGGCAGTTGGGGTCCTCGTCACATTTCGACTGACAGAGCTCTGCCGTATCCATCAACTCGAATCGAATGTCAGAGCCACGGAAATCCACACCTTCATAGATCTGCTTGACCCACGCTGGTAGGAAAGACGTATTTGGTCAAATCCGTACTGTTAAAATAACATGCGAGTCTAGAATGGGCACAGTTATGGTACCATTAGTAATTAACCAACTAAATTTGACTCAAAGACCTCCAACATTTATTTCAGCTTTGGACTTTGCTTCAATACATCTCTGCTAATGACCAGGGAGCAGAAAGTGTGCTCTGTTTAGTGTTTGCGTTGATTCATGGTACGTACTGTCATCAAGCTGACAGAAGTGTGCCGGTATGCCTGACGTGATTCCGTCTTTTGGTTTAGTTACCAAGTCGTTGAAGTTGTTCTTCAAAAAGCATTTGAAGTCGTCACTGCGGAATCACAAAGATTTCAAAAGGTTTTAAACGTGCTACGTCTCAGTTGGGTCAACCAATCAGAACAGCTATGATAAATGGATCATTTACTACCTGCTGAAGGAGAAGTAGGAGCACTTTGGATGAGCCGAACACAGGACTTGACAGTGTTCAACGGAAACAGACTTCTCCTGCTCAAGGTCGCTTCCCGGGATGTCAGTGTTTGTAAAAAACTGGTTCTGACATGCTGCAAAAAAAAAATTCAACAACATGAAAATTAAAAACAATCAAACACCAGCGTTTTAGTTCTTGATATTTGTTTACGTGTGCCAAGTTCTTGAGTCTGTTGGGTTTTTTGGGCAAATCCAGAAGTGACTCCAGCCTTTTTTTCCACAGTAGGCGTCCTTGGGACACTCCAGCTAAACTTAAGGTGGCACTTGAATCTAGAAGCAAAGAAAACAGGCATTTAGATGGCAGAGCCGAGATGTTCGGAGGCCCTGCTGCGTGATCTCTTGCGCAGAACATATTAAAAAGATTTAAGTAATCATCAGAAACTTAACACAAAAACAAATGCTTAGCACAAGCAATGCAGGGCAGTATACTGAGAGACTCTGTCTTCCGTGGACATGAAAAAACGTGGAAGCGACCTGGGTCATGGCGCCGCAAGAACAAAATACAGCTTTGTTTTTGTTTCAGATTCATTCAGCAGTTGACCACTTTGATGAAATTATCAAGATTATGTTCTCCTTTCAAATGTTGACAAAAACACAAAAGTTTGCACCCCCATACTCATCTCATTAATTCTCCCTCGTGATGACTTTTAGTGCTTTGTGGAATTTTGCTTGTTTTGGTAGAAGCCTGTATTTAGCTATAGAAAACTTAGTTTGCAGCTAGGTCATTCCCATTGTAATTAAATCATTGCAATATGGCAGCAAATGTTTACCACCAATCTATATTTAATGATTGTTGAATGAATATTCGTTCTATTGTATGAGTTTGCATGTTCTCCCTGTGCATGCGTGGGTCCTCCCACAGTCCAAAAGTCTTTCTAAATTCTCCCTAGGTGTGAGTGTGTGTGTGTACATGGTTGTTTGTCCTGTCTGTCTCTGTGTTGACAAACTGGCGACCTGTCCAGGGTGACCCCCGCCTCTCGCCCAGAATGTTAGCTGGAGATAGATACCAGCATCTCCTGACCCCATTAGGGACAAAGGTGTGAGAAAATGGATGAATGGATATTCTACACAGAACGCATTGGAAGCAGTTTGCTACTACGACTGACTACAAGCTAGTTTTACAAATTTAGTAAAGACCCAAGTACATTTCTTTTGTGTGGCATATTCGATATCAATTTCTACTTATTTTGGATTCTGCTTGTCTTCAGATTTGTCTCTGATTGGTTCAGAACTGCTACTTATCTACTGCAGCTAGTGGCCACTTAACTTTGTTCACAACATTTCAACTGAACTTCACTTTAGAAATGTTAAACTAATGTCGAGCCCACATTTTTCAAACAATTCACATCAACGTATGAGCATCAGTCACTGCCCTTCATTTTAAACTTTAGCACGCCCTCTAGTGGTTGAGATTACATTAGCAATTCTCAAGCGTGCCACTCTTAACTTATTGGGCAAAAACATTTGAAGTTCAATTTTGTATCTTTTTTTATTATTTTTTCAGTCAGGTTTGCAACCGCAGAGTTTTCATTGCTGAGTGTTTTCTTTCACATCACTTTATTTCTACTGAAGATCTTGCACTCTACACCAAGAGCTTTAATGAGAAGATAATGAACTTTTACCTGAAATTTTGGGTTGGGTACTCCCCTTTTATAAAAGTAAAGAACTGACACCCAGGATCCTGTGTGCAGACTCTCTGGCACTCCTGATAGTCAGGCGTGAACAAGGTCCTGTAGTCTGCGCCAAGAAAGTCCACGTTCTGGAAGACCTGCGAAAAACAAGGCCCTGGCAGAAACAGGAGGATATTCAAGAAGCCATGGTTAGCATAGACGAGCCTCCCGGTGAAGTCCTGTCCTAATTTTGCTTAAACTCTTAATAAAATGTTGCTGTTTTTTTCCTGAGCATGAAATAATACATTTTAATTTTTCAGCGTGAGCCTACTTGGGTCTGGATTGCAGGACTTGAGAGAAAAGCCAGAGGTGACGCCCAAAAGAGGAGCTTGAGAAGATGGCTGCCCAGAGGGGGAGGATTTGAGGTAGCAGAAAAACTGCCTGAAGAGAATTAGAAAAAAGGTGGGGGGGCATAGCGGCATTTATCATCGTTAAGTTGTTGTTAATCATCATCAACTTTATTAAAGACACAAACATATTGAAAATAAAATACAATGCAAATAAAATAAAATCGTCATCAACTTTATTAAAAACACAAGTATAAAAAGAAATTAAAATGCAAAGAAATACTTTTAAAATGATTCTAATCACAAATGTAAGTCAGATTTACAAAAAGGCCTAAAACACAGTGGCTCAATATTCTGGACTTAAACATTAAATATCTTTAATATTAGTAATATTTAAGTACAGTTGCAGATAAAACAAATAAGCATTTGTACAATAGAAAAGTTAATAAGTCCTTTTTTTTCTAATATCTTTAAATGCAATCATATTTTTTCATTTGAATTTCATAATTTTTAAAATTACATTACATTGTTTTAGATTTTAACTATATTAATACGATTATGTACTTATTTTTGACTGTTTTTTTTTTTACTCTGGGGCAATTCTCATTGAACTTCTTCCTCTCTTAAACTATTATTTTAGTAAGTGTGTGTCCTACGTGTTGTCTCTGGTCCAGTCGGGCCTGATGAAGGTGAAGAAGAGGCAGGCAGGGTGCTGAGTGCACAGCTGCTGACAGTGCTCCACGTTAGGAGAGCGGAGAGACGTTATGTCTGACCCGGGAAAATCCACGTTCTCCAGAAGTTCATTACGGCATGCTAAAGGAAAGAGAAGTCAAAAGTTTACATTTGATAGATAAATGGCATAGACATTCTGGAAATAACCAGTCACTTTAGTGTGCTACCTTTACTGAAGGAAAAGCTGCTGGCCACCAGAAGGCCCACCAGAATCGAACAGCTTCCCATCTTCTTCTGCGGACACGGTGCTTAGCTCCCTCTGCTTTTTAAAGAACTGGTTCTGCAAAGTCAAAGGACAAGTTACCTCACAGCCTGTTTACACAGTCAGACTGTGTCACGTTTTAGACACAATCTGTGTCTGTTTCGAAACTGATTGGGTTTTCCTGCATGTTGAAAGAGTCAAGGTCCTTTTTTCAGCATGCAGAAAAAGATGCAGTAGAATTTGCTAAAAATTGACTTATTCCTGCAAAAATGCCCTCCAAAGTACAGTAAAGGTTATAGCAACATTAAAGTCCAAATGGATTTTAAATCTAGAATGCTGTTTAAGTGATCTTTTGACACCAGGATGTATCTTTATGTTGGAATGGAGTTGAAGTACATCACAAACAAACTTCAGCTTCATTTCACAGACAAACGTTTCAGTTTTGAAAACCGTCAACAAAGAAAGTTACTTTTTGATCAAAGAGAAGAAAAAGGTTATGAATCATAAATAAAACGAAAAGACTGATCCCAGCCAATGTCATCTTGCACTTTCTAAAGGTTTTATTATACTTTTAAATCCATGGATCCAGAACTTTATTAATAATAAATCAATATCCTCCATCTTTCAGGCTCTTAAATTGCTAGTCTTTGTAACAAAACCACTTCCGCCGGGCCTTTTAATGAATTCTTCTTGGCCATTATCATCCTGAATTTGTATTTTTATTAAAAGCCTAATTTTTTTTGTGCTTTTAAACGTCTTTCATAATGAAAAGTAAATAAACATCCTTTTCGTGACATCTTTTTCTCCAACGCCACTTTCTCTGCAAAAGACCAGTGTGTCCTGCAGGGGGCGACACCTGCTCAATGGATCTAGAATCAGTGCCTTGAGGAAACCGTCAACCTGAATATAAATCCCTCCCTCAGAATTACAACTTTTGTAGTTGGGTTCAGCTGTTATGTAATGATAAGCTTGTTTTCGGGAAATGGAGCGTTCAATCATAAGCTTTTCATGTCGGCATTGGCCAAGTTACACAGTCGCATCTTCTTGTGTCAAACATGTTACAACCTCAAACTGCTGTATTTTTTTCAATTGAAGAAGTATATGAACGAACCTTTCATTTGACTCTCCTGAGCTGTTACATGATAATCAGAGGGTTTTCAGGAAATAGAGCAAGGCCCCGTGTAAATGATTCCATTGACGGAGGAAAACAGCCTTATCTTCTGGTAGCAGTCCTGCATAGGGCGATGATGTTAACTCATTTGCTGATTTCATTGCCAGCCACCGTTTTTCTGCTTTAGACAGAATCTAGTTCAATGAAAACTAACAAAGTAAAACAATAAGTCATTCTCACTTGAAATGGAGCTTATCTACGGCTTACAGGATTGCTTGACAGAATTTGATCCGCCAAATTCTCCAAAATGTGTCAGATTCTAATGACAGCTCTTGGTCCTCACTCCTCTTCATCAGATATAGAGTAGGACTCTTGCTAGGCCTCTTCAAATCTTCAATTTTTGTACACAGGTAAAAATTGTTTTGTTTATTTGAAAGCATACTCGCAGTATCCTTACCGTGAAACTAGAAATAATGAAACAACTCTCTATCTTAGTCTTACTCGTAGATAACTGGGGGCTTTCAATTAACACTATTTAGTGTTATGTTTTCCATGCAAAAAGTGCCATTTTATAGCACAATGAAGTAACTATGTTAAATACAGTCGCCAGAAAAAATACTATATGTATCAAATGTGATTTAAAAGAAAACTTTCAGTTTAACGCCTTGAAATTGGGCCTGTGTCGCTTTAAAAAACTCCTAATCTTTCTGAAACTCCGCCTTCAGGAAGTGATCACATCATGGCTCCTCTGTTAACGCTTTAATGTTTTTTATTAGCATTTCACTGAGAAGTAGCTCCTATAATGAGCAGCTCCACCAGGTGTTTGCTAATTGCTGCTGGCTAGTCTGAAGGAGCTGAGTGGGGGAGTCGTGGGTCGGGGCTGCTCTTCCTGTTCCAAAAAAACTGGCAATAAATGGATATATCTCATTCATAAATTGACCTGGAGAAAAGCTAATGCGAGTGTCACAATTAGAACGATAAAACGGAGACGGACTCATTTTAGTTCTGTTTATTTTGTTGGTCACAGCACCAAACACACACATCTTTATTGGAAATGACATACAAATGGTATCAGGTAAGCACCAAACAGTGAAAGGAAATGGTTTGTCTGGTTTTTGTTTAACATGTAAACCTCTACAGTAGTGTAGCAGAAGATGTAGCTTCATAGTAAATGCAAAGGGAACATTGTTTCCAGCTTAAAGGTTCTTCAGTGCATCCGTTCCTGGAGTGTCCTTCCAGTTGGGAGGCCAGGTGTTCTTGACGCTGGGTCTGTCCTTCACAGTGTTCTGGTAAGCTGCCAGTTTAGGGAAGTGCTCCTCATTCAAGCTGCAGATCATTTAAAAAGAAAAAGAATTTAATTTCACCGTTTCCTTCAACTCATTTTTCTTTCATTCATCTTGAAGCGATTTGGGATCATTTCGCCCGCTTACCCAAAGCGGAAGAGGAAAGCGATCGCTGGGAAGACGATGACATCAGCCAGAGAAAAGCTCTTTCCTGCAAGATAAGGACCCGTTGCCTAGAAGGACAGAAAGCAACATGTTTTTAATTGCATCACTTATATCCTGACAGTCAGACATGAGGACTAACACTACAGCCAGTGCAGGTCAGTGTGTCTTGATGTATAATCCAATCACAGCTAGGTGTTTGGTAGCAAACAAAAGGTGACATGTCAGGAGTAGTCATGTTCTTTTAAGTGTCCCGAGACAAGCAACGACAAAGAGTCAAACAAAGAGTCCACAGAATACCTCATGTTCTTTTTTGCACGAGTTTCTAATAAGGCATTCCAGACTTAACCATACCAAAGGAAAAACAAAAAGTTACTAAATGCCAAAACAAAAGATTTTTGCAGGACGTCTTGCTTACCTGCATGTACCCCTCCCAGAGTTTGATCTCGTCCTTCAGTGCGTCAGAGTTCCTCTTCTTGGCGGAGTCGTGCCTCTCGTTCTCGGGGACGAAGCGGTCGTAGAAGAGGGATTGTTCTGATGGGAGAAAAACATGCAATCAGCGAGAGCGACTTCCTGGTGTGGCAAACATCAACCCCCTTGATTGCTGCCATTTCCTTGTGTGCAGCAGAGATCGGGATCGGTCAGGATTGTCACGGAAGGAGACGAGGAAAAGGCATGCCGAGCACCTCCTTGTCACTTATGTTATTTCCTGACCCTGTGAAATGAGGTCAAACATCTCGTGGCTTCATCTCTGCACGCCAGCTATCATGTGATCCTCTGAGGGATTAACATTAAGATTTTGACGTGACCTCATTTGCTCTTTTAGCTCGCACAAGGTGTGTGTTTTGTTTTGAACAAATCGGGTTCTCATGAGGAAGGAGGGAACATCTGATGTAACGCCACTCCCTCCTGAGGAGGCCCACTGAAGACGTGACAACTCTCAGCGGTTTTAAGGCTGCAGAAGTGATGCTTGACGTTGCCAGGTGTAACTTGGTGCAAAAGTCCCACAAGGTGGACCTCAGGGTGTCGGAGTAAGGTGTTTATCCTTATCCTTAGATGCACAATAACAGTGAAATACTTTGAATTCCTTGAGCGTCAGGCGAGCTTACTTAATTTGTCGAAGAGCGACAGCCCCTCAAACATGCGCTGGTACATCAGTGCAAGTTCGGCTTTGTTTTCGGGCGTCAGCTTGTTTCCTTGGTTCTTGAACTGCTCCTGTTGTCGGAGACACGAGGAGAAAAAAAAGAGCATAAGTTATGAGCAACAAGTCATAAAGGAGGCTCTGGTTTCAGCTCCCTCTGTGGTGTAAGGTGTCTCTTTGTCTGCAAGACGGCGCTGAATGCAAGGGGGAAAATCGTCCCTCCCCCTATTTCCTCTTGTTAACTCTTTGGAGGCGCATGGCTGCATAAAACTTTAACTAGGTTCTCACCTCCAGGTACAAGCAAGCGCCGTAGGACTCGTTCAGGGTGATGTTCCCGTGTTTGAAGGCAGGAAGCTTCAAGACAGAGAGCACAATGTTTAAAATCAAAGCACTTTCTGCAGACCAGCACTCTATGTATTAGTGAGTGCATCAAAAAAATATTTTTTTTATTTTTTTTACAATTTCTGTGCCGTAGAATTGAATGACATGAACCTACCTGACCCCTGGGGTTAATGTCGAGCACTTCCTTCCCTTTGTGCTCCCCCTTTTCAAAGGACAGCAGTTTGCTGTTGTAGCCCTGCAGGCCCTTCTCCTCCAGGGCGATCATGACCCTCCAGCATGGAGGAGAGCCGGCGCCCCACAGCAGAGTGATGTCCTTGGCCATTGTTGCAGGGTGAGAGGTCGTTTCCCAGCAGCGAGACGAGGGAGAGAGCGAGGAGTGAGGAGTGAGTCTGGAAGTCTCCCCACGCCTGTTTTTATAACAGCCTCCAGCCTTCCACAACCGGATTGGTGGACCTGAGTCCCAACCCATGTTTGTGATATCACCAAAGATAAATGACTCTAGGCAGTTAAGATAGCCAACAATTCGTTTAAACATGTTGAACTGCTTTACTTTGTGACCCTAGAAGTCCATTTTCATTTCATTTTTACTACGTCTGAGAATGTGTGTTATTGCTCCAGCTGGTTGCTTCCGATGGCATGCAAGGAGGAGGGGAATTCTCTTGGTTTGAGCTGCAGATCTTTATTTCTTCTGATTAACCCTTATGGTAAAAAGAAAAGAAAAAAAGGTTCAAAAGCAAAAGATAAACAAGTAAAATTGCACGCATGGACTGCATGCTAACAAAAACTTGTAGAAATAATAATGGCTGGGTTTTATTTTGTTATGTTTTTGTCCCAGGGTGCAGTTGCTTTTCCTGCTGCTAGGGTGTATCCTCCTGAAACAAGAATGGACTACTTTTGAAAACTCATTGTGACTCAGCACTTCTCATTCATCCCTGCACAAACCAAATAGAAAGGATCTAGCCTTGGCCACAACCAAATTCCTCCTGAGTGCTACAACCATAAAACAAAGCAGTTAGATTTTATCACGTAAAATTGTTGTGACAGTCTGGATACTTTTAGTGGGGTAAAATGAAACATTCTTTAGTAGTAGAAATTACGTAAGCGTAAAAAAGTTCAACGATAGTGAATTAATGAGCAGAATCCCAACCGATTTTTAAAACTTTTGCAACAAAATGAGTTCAATTCTTATTCGTTGTCACAGAGCTAATCTGATTTTTACTTTTCAAAAGTAAGGTTGAGTTTGTGTTTAGAGATTAACATATTGCCAAGATGGTGGAAAAAAAAAAAAAAAGGTGGGAGCCGGGGAAATTACTGTTGATTGTTTTCTGTAGCAGTGAAGAGTAAACGTTTTCCCTGCAGTTAAACTGCAGAGAGAGGTTGAAAAATGTAAAGTTTGGGTCTTTAAGTCTACTTTGTGCTCAAACGTTAATTTTCATATTAATATTTAATGCTTATTTGTGTCATTTAAGTACTTCAGAACCATAACTCACGGTGACTGATACTGAAAATACTTTTTGTCTGACATTTAATATCCTCCAAAACTCCTTTTTGTGGAACCTGACTGGCAACAGAGACGTCTTCATATTTCTAGAAAACTCTCGCCACATGAAATGAAAACAAACAGCTGCTTGTTTCGTCCTCGAGTTGCAAGCTACAGAAAACAACGTGTGAAGATTCTCAAAATGTGACTTCCTGGAAAGAAATTAAAAACAAAAACTAAAGGCAGATTCCCAAGAAAAACCTGTGATTTGTGAGGAATTATTTAGTTGGCGCATTGTTCCTCTCTCTCATCACTAAGAGATAAATACTGTATCCGTACCTTCATCACTATGCTGGCTCTGCCTGACAAGCCCTCTTGAGCATTTTGCTGTGCAGGGATGACAAGGCTCTTTTCTCTTTTTTCATTTTCGCTTGCACCACGAAGCAAAAACATTTCGGTCTTGCGCGAACACACCCCGTCTAGGTGAGCAGGTTGAAGCGCATGTGGGTCTTTTGTGAAAGCTGCAGACAAAGGAAAACAAAACGGCTTTTTCCCCCCAACCTTTTGCAAAGTTCATCTATCATTAATTGTCCACGTTTGTCAACTGCAAGTTTGATTATTTGATGTGTAATTGTTGGCTTTTATCGTCCTGTGTGCAAAGGGCAGCCATAAACAGGAATAGACTGTTTTGTGCACCTCCCTGTATAAACAGAGGATGAATGGATGGATGAGTAGAGGTCATAATGTTCTCCTGTGCACACAGAAAGCTTTAGTATTACACACTTTAACCCTGAGTTAGGAGTGTTTATCAAAGTTTTAGATTAAATTTTTATTTTATTAATGAGGCTTTTATTTTAGAGTGTCACCAAGGCGGAGAGAGAGAGGCCCTAAACAGAAATTGCTGCATAAGCAAATTTTTTTTTTCAGCATTTAATACTTTGTTTCCACTTTATTAGTTAGCTAATATTCAATTAAAAAAATGTTTTTTTTCCTGGTAAATCACATCAGTTTCTGACCCAAATTACATAAAGACAGATTTTAATTTTCCTTCTTTTAGAGACTTTTCGAGGCAAAACAGCGCAGAATTATAGAAAAATGAGCTGTGTGTGTGTTCGTGGTGTGAAAAACGTTCACCTAATAAAAACAACTACACAGAGATGGTTACAATTTATATTCACCCTCACAGCTGATTATGTGGAGAAAAGTGAGGCTTGCACAGTAACTGCATGGACCTCTAATATGAAGTGTTCGTCTGGCACTGAACTGTGACCTCTGCTGGCTTCAGAGTAACAATGCTGGTCAGAACTGGAGCAGAAAATGCACACGCATCGGGCACCACTCTCATTTCTCCTCTCGAAATAAATTCCCCCTGTGATCTAGTATGTCATGTCTTTATTCTTTGGCATCGTTTGACTGTTTATTCATTTTTAAAAAAATCTATTTCATCATATTTCGTCGTCCTGTAGACAAAAATCTGCATAACTATCGTGAGTTAGCTGCTCTGCCTATCTGAACGGAAAGGTTTTAAAAAAGAAATCTGACCTGTGCTCTGTAAATTGTAAAATGCAATAAGATAAAAAAAAAAGTACTTAGAAGTAATTAGAGTAGATAGGCTCATTTCTAACCCTAATAAATTAACTGTAAATAGCCCCACTGTTAACTTTCAAACTATGAAGGTTTTCTTTTGTTTGTGTGCAAAGTAATAAAGAGTAATAAAAATGTTTCCTTGAGATATGTCTCTGTTTGCAGACAGTTGGGAAACATGCCATTGAAGCCAGCTACATTTTTTTTAAAGTGACCCTGAATGGCTTGTAGCAAATGTCATCCAAAAAGACTCAATTGTGCAAAGTCATGACAACACATGAGATTTGCGCAGGTCAATATAGTTTTCTGCACATACATTCAAATGATGAAGCGCAGAAGCCATGACACCCACTTCAACCTGTCTGACCAGAAATACCACAGTTTCTCACACCGACAGTCGCTGGGAGCTCCTTCCTGCACTCGTGCCTTTTTTGTTGTTTGTTTTTGCCACTGGATGAACCAGTTTTTAATTTTTTGGCAAATATTAAATTTAGTGTTATGACTTTAAATCACATCATCTTTGCAAATACAGATTCATACAGAGGAAAAAAAAAGATTTCTGTTGTGCGTCCATTCCTCCAGTAATTTGACACAGCAATAAAAACATATATTAATACAAAAATGTAGACTTAATGAAAAGCATGTTTAATACCCGCTTAAAGGTCGTTTTGATCCTCATCGGAATGCATATTAATACCTCAGTCTAAATATTTCTATTGAGACGATTGCTATAAAGCTCCCACCAGATGTCAGCAACAACCTTAGTAATCCACACATAAAAAAATAAATGAATGCAAATTTGTCCATAAATTAACCAATAAAGTGGAACGGTATAGAAAATAAGTAACAAACACATGAAGAAAAAGAAGTGGAAAAATCAAAGAAAGTGAGGAAACCAGTTGATTTTGTTACTTAGAAACAAAATCAATATGCTACGTGAAACCAATATCAGCTGGTTTAATATTAACTGATGGCCTATAAAAAGGTTTCTCATTACCAAAGTATTGCATAGGGTGGTGCGATGGTAAACCAAATAGATCTTCCCAAAAAAAACCTTGCTGTTTTAAAACATACTAATGGCAGTGGTTACAGCTGAATTTCTGATACTCTGAATGTTGGAGCTGATGGAGTCACAGTCTGGATGGTGAAGAGATCACCAGCTCACCAGAAACCAGTCACAACCAGAAAATAACAAGTGCAGGCACTCCAATGAAAACACAAAGTGATGCACGAACACTGGCCAAGAAAAAAAGAAAGGTTGCAGCTTGTTAAATATTTGCTGTAGAAGATTTAGTATTTTAGTGAAATACTAAAGGATTTCATTTAGTGCATTTGCAGTCATACTGACCTAGAGACATTATAGTCTTATAGCAACTGATACTTCATTTCTGTGAAAAATCTGTCTGTCTGGCTAGCTAGCTTTATATCTAGCTAGCTAGACAGCTGACTACCTAGCTACATATCTACCTAGCAAGCGTTATAGCTACCTATCTGTTAGTCTTTGTGCTTGTATTATTCTTGTAACAAAAGCACAAATTGTGATTTATTTTAAAACCAATCATCCATTTTATAATGCAGACCGTCTTAAGAAAATGTTCTATCATGTCTGCATCTGTGGCATTTTTGCTGTTATCCTCTGAAAACTACATGACCTGCAGCCCAATAGAATCTGTGGTAGTGATAACTTTGGTTGGATTATTTCAGATTTATTTGAAAGAAATCCAAACAGCACACTCATTAGAAAAGTTCACACACGTTTATTATAAGGAATATCCGATCGTGTTGCTACTCTATGTTACAAGATTGTCGAAACAGCTGCAATTTTTGAGGGAAGGGATTTATGTTGTTACAAAAGAAATTTTAAAAACACATATAAAATGGTACTTTCGCAGTCTGACTGAAATATTTCTTTGTCAGACGTCATTCAGGGTGTCTTGTCCCTTGGGGTTCTCCAGCCAATGGGGAGGCCAGCTGGCCTTGATGCTGGGCCTCTCCCTCAGCAGAGCGTGGTACTCTCCCAGTCTGGGGTAACGCTTTTCAGACAACCTACAGAAAAAAAACAAAAAAGTGGAAAACTCTTTAAACTGTACATGTTTTGATTGCCTGCTAAAACATTATACAAAAGAAGAGCTAAATGCAAACTTCACTTGTTTTTCCTCACTCACCCAAATCTAAAAAGAGTGGCGACGGTTGGAAAAATGACTACATCTGCCAGCGTGAAAGACTTCCCTGCCAGGTTGGAGCCAGAACCCGTCTGGAAAAGAAAGAAGAGAGTCGTACAGCAGATCAGAGTATGATACGGATTCCTCAGATAGTTTGTGGTTTGGAGCTCCGTTCACACACCTTGTGCAAGTAGCCCTCCCAGATCTTGAGCTCCGCGCTCAGAGCCTCTTTGTGTCTCTTCACAGCTGAGGCAAGCCTCTCGCCTTCGGGGACGTAGTATTCATAGAAAATAACTGCAGCTGGAAAGATAAAAAATGTGCTGATTTTCCAAATAAACACCTCAGACTTAAAAAAAAAAAAAAAAAAAAGATTGATATCTTAGAAATGGTAGCATTTTCAAGTATGACATGGGATTTCAATTTGGAAATTGACTTAGCAAAAAAAAAAAAAAGCCAAAAATAAAATGTTTGAAACCAGGACCCAACTTATTCTGAGTTATACTTTATAAGAGGTTAACAATTAATTTCTGACATCTCTTTATTCAAAACGATCCTGAACTAATCCTACAAGTAGGGAGAGAAGCATATGGCTGTTCTGAAACTTGTAGTTGATTCTCCCTTGTGGTGCCTGCATAGTTACAGCAAAATGATGCAACAGAAACATTACTGAAGCAACAGCAAAGAGCAGCTTTTATAGTTAGAAGCAGAGAAGCTGGCAAAAAATGTTCTAGTTGTGGTACACAGGTAAAAAATACAGCTGAAACTGATTGTTTTTTTTTTCTGTTTTACAAGGTATGATTAGCACTAGCAGCTAGCTGCTACAGGAAACAAAAAATCCAGCAATTTCTGAACTCTTTATTCTGCAGATAAATATTGTGGAGAGTGTGTATAGCAGCTTTAGAACCCAGGGTGAAACCTATAAAAAGATGTAGGCAAATGCTTAATTTTGACTGGTTTTCTCACTCAGTTTGTCGTAGAAAGTGAGGCCCTCAAACATGCGTTGGTACATCAGCGCTTGTTCTTCAGCGCTGTCTGGGGTCAGTTTCGTTCCTTGAGACTTAAACTGGCTCTGGCAGAAACGGAGAGAAAAAAAAGAACATATGTCAAATTAAATACTCACCATGCCCTCAGTGTACGCATCTGTGTTTGTTTCAGATTCAAGCTTTAGTTGAAGTGGCTCCCTCACCTCCAGGTAAAAACAGGCCGCGTAGGATTCGTTGACAATTAAGTCTCCATGTTTAAAAGATGGCACCTAAAAGAATAATAATAATAATAAAAATAAATTAAGATTATCAAAGGATTTGCTAAAGTAAAGCTAATGGTTAGCAATAAGTAATCTTTTTTCAATGTCGGTTCATTTTCAAATAAAAAACAAACAGAATTCATGTTTATGTTACAAATATTTATTACTAATGAATGTGCTTTTCTCCCTACCTGACTCCTTGGATTGATATTCAAGACTTCCTGAGACTTGATCTCCTCTTTGTCGAAGGACAGCAATCTGCTGTTGTAGCCCTGCAGCTTCTTCTCCTCCAGGGCGATCATGACCCTCCAGCAGGGAGGCGAGCCGGAGCCCCACAGCAGAGTCATGTCCTGGGCCATAGCTTCAGAGAGAGCTGCTACATCTAACACAGTTGTGACAGTAAATCCTCTGTCCGGAGCGGTTTGTTTCTTTCAGTCTACTACTGGATTGGAGGGTTTGAAAACATCTCATCCAATCATCAAAGATGGCCGACACAACAAACTTGTAAACGGATTAACAAACCCCTCCGTTCGCCCAACGCTCTTGAAGCTCTTTGATATCAGGTGAACTTTGAACAAAAACCCAAACATGAAAGCAAGCAATAAAAGTTTATTGTTGTGTATGCATGTGATGAAAATCACTCTTTTGTAGCCACACAATAAAATTATTATTACCGCTCAGTAGCTTGCCATCGTAGGGTTATCAAAACAATAGGTTGTTTTCTATGGCTGGATGACCAAAGTCAATATTGTAAAAAAAAAAAAAAAAAGAAGAAAATTGAACAATATTCTGGCATAAATGCGCAACCTAATGGCTAAACAAGACAAAGTTAGTGATATAAACTTTGCAGCTTGAATTTGAGAGTATAAAATGAAAATTTACTTGGCAAGTGGTGCAAAAGTCCAGAGAACGGTATCCTGGGAGACCTACCAGACCAGCACCCTACCCAGGTATTTAAAAAAACAAATATTTTACTGATATCCTAATCCACCTGCCATTCACCCCATGATGAATGGCTGTTTGTTTCAAAATTATAATCTTGTAACAAACAAGATTTGTTGTAACAAATGTTACAACAAATGTTACAAGCTTCTTCCCACTTAGGAAAGAAGGTTGTTTTTCCTAAGTGTCCCCAGAACAGACTACTTTTATATTGTGTGAAACGCGGCAACAGTGAAAGGAAGCGGCTGAAAGTCTCACTTATCTAACTAAACAGTCTTTGCTGTAGTTGTGAGGGTTTAGCTGCATCAAAGTGTTATTTCAAGGAAGTTCTCTCCCATCATGCAAAGACCATTAGCCATTTTTCTTACAATGTGCCATTTGGACCCGAAAGTAACTTTAAGCTAATGCAGTGTTATGAATGGTAGGGAAGATAAAATATTGATACACTACGTGTCAATCAGTTGAAATATGTAAAAATAAAACTATGCCTGCAGAAAACAAGACAATGCATTGTAAGACAAGTAGTGTAAAATGGAAAATGAGCTGAAGTTAGAAAAGTCTTAAATACCTTTACAACTACCAAGCACAACCAATCTCATGTCGAGCGTCTGTGGGTATTGATTAGACTGCAGCTCTTACTTTGAAATACAGTCACTAGGTTAAACATTTTGAGAATTTATTGCTCATACAAGCATTTAACAACATACAGCGCTTGTTATTTTGCAATCTCTTACCTCACTGTCATCAAGCTCTCAATTTGGAGAAAAAGTCAAGTGGAATATTTTAAACCTGCTTTTATCTAACAATATTTGTTTAATAACTTGGGTTATTGAGCATAGAGTGGCCAAATTTACTTCAGGATTCACCTGAGCTGATACAGAAACTGAACACTTCCTGTTTGAAGGAAATGTCAGAGTTTGGAGTTGCTCCCTTCAAGCTTTTTTCTTTTTGCTTATCTATGTCCTTTATATAAGATCTAGCATCTACTTGTACCTGATAAGAACGCTGTGTATCTGTAAAACACTTTCTGTTTCAAAGACACAACTTTTGGACCTGTTTTTTAAAAAGGTTGTTTTGAAAGGACTTGTTCTGCTTTAAAAACCCGTGGAAAGGCCAGTTTCTGCTATTCTCGCACACCAAAAGTTGCACATCAACTGGCAACTAGTTGTGCCGCCCTCGCCAAATCCATCTGACATCATTTGAAATAACCAGAGTTGACAAAGTTCGGTGAAGGTTTTTTTCTCTTTACTTATACCATTCGTTCATTAAAAAAAATAATCTGATCAATAAAGCAAGCTTGCAATTTAGTGGTCAGTGAGAAAAGACTCATTGAATGGAGGCGACACACACTCACATTTTAATGAGATAAACACTGACCTACATACAACACACAGCTGGGTCTCAGATGGTCTGAGAGCTGAACATGAAATGCAAAATTATGCAAAGGACGCAATTTTTAAGGACTGATTTATGCAAAGTCATGGCAGCATGTGACATTCGAGCCACTTTTGGGAAGTGCAAACTAGTTTCTGACAATGATTTTCAAATGATAAAACAGATAACATGGATCTTCTCCAACAGAACATTTTTATGTCTTGCAGTCATACTTTAAACACACCGACCTTATTTGACCTATTCCACAATCATGGACCCAATGTTTGTTTTTTTTAAATAGTGCAACATTTCTTTGGCTAGCCTCTAGTTGCTGTGTAGAAAACTTGAAGCAGAACAAACTTGTGGGAAGAAGGAAATGTTAAGACACTTGTTACACGTTTTTTTCTATGCAGAAGTGAAAACGGATTGTTTTCACTTCTGCATAGTGAAAACTATGCAGAAGTTTTCACTTCTGCATAGTTCCTTTAGTGGAAGGAGACCAACAAACAGCACAAGCAGCCTGAGCAGAAACTAAAATCATCTTCTGTCAAAAAAAAAAAAAAAAAAAAAACAGTTCAGAAGATGCCATCTTTTAAACTTTTTGACCTTTCGGAGAACAAAATCTGAATCTTGTGTTAGTCATTCTTCATTAACAGAAGATCTGATTTACAGCTGAACTACAAGGCTTCTCGTGTGTGACTGGACCCGGTCCGGTTCAGATGTCCTTCAGGGTGTCTTGTCCCTTGGGGTTCTCCAGCCAATGAGGAGGCCAGCTGGCCTTGACGCTGGGCCTCTCCTTCATCAGAGCGTGGTACGCCCCCAGATTGGGGTAACGCCCAGCAGAGAGCCTGTAGATCAAACAGAGACGGATTCGAAAAACATTGAGTTGTATTATTTTTATTTGACTTTAATTAAAATTTTTGTGCTTTAAAAAGTGAAATTTCACACATGCGCACAAGGCCGGAGGGCAAAGAGACTCGTTGCTATAGCAACTGACTGACAACACCACAAACGCATCTGGGTTCAACACCAGAAAACACCCAAACGTTTCCCACACAATGATCAGAACATTCAATCTGTTACAGTATTATGTTGTCAGGCCTGATGTTTATTTTGCGATTATTAATAACTGATTGCTGCGGTGGCAGATTAGCTCATTTAAACACCTGCTTTATTTAACTGAACCGAAACACCAAATTCCACAGCACATCTACATGTTACTGTAGTCATAGTCAAGCTAGCATAGCTAATTATCTCTCCCTTGCCATTTTTTATTTTATATTAAAACTTTTTCCTAACTCTGTTATCTAGTTGTCGTGGTTTGAAAATTAGTAGCAAGGCCCTTTTTTCTTTATGTGCACAATTAAGAGTTAGTGCAACATGATGACAACTAAAACCAATGGTAGTCGAGCAGTTTTTCACCCTCCGGGAGCGAGCTGGGGAGGCGGGATCTTGCAACAGGAAAGTACGTTAGGGATGCTCAGATTGAAAAATTTTGGACAATTTTTATATCGGATATCAATTCTGCTGTTACGACAGCATTTACCAATATTTAACTTGATCGGATTGTTTTATTTGATAATTTAATCGTCAGAATAAAATCAATTGATTACTAAAATCATTTTTTTACAGCAGCCCTAGAGTCATCCTAGCTTGTAAACATCAGTTTACAAGCTAGGATGACTTGCAAACTGAAAAAAAAAAAAAACGGAGAACAAAAGAAGGAATGTTGCTTGTTCTCACCCAAATCTGAAGGCAGTAGCAACAGTTGGAAAAACAACCACGTCTGTCATTGTGAAACCTTTTCCTGCCAGGTAAGAACCAGAGCCCAGCTACAGAAAGAGGAGTGGGGAGAACAAAGAGCCAGTTAGGATGCAGCAGAACTCGTTTAGCTGCTTTATGTTGGTTGGGTCGTTCCCCAAACCTTCTCCAGGTAACCCTCCCAGAGTTTGAGCTCAGTGACCAGGGTCTCCTTGTTTCTCTTCAGAGCCGACTCGAGCCGCTCCCCTTCGGGAACGTAGTAGTCGTAGAAGATGACCGCACCTGGAAAGAGGAGAAATTTGTGGGTTTTGATCCAACGCCCGTTACGAGTGTACCCCCATTTCTACAGAACGACCCCGACTCGCGTTCGTCCTACTCAGTTTATCGTAGAGCGAGAGGCCCTCAAACATGCGCTGGTACATCAGCGCCTGCTCCTCGGGTCCGTCTGGGATCAGCTTGGTTCCCTGGGATTTGAACCGACTCTGCAAAACAAAACGATCATGATCTCTCTTTTTTTTTTTCTTTTCTCCCCTAGTCACATGTAATTGTGTAGGTTGCTGCTTGCAGACTGGCTTCCTCACCTCAAGGTAAAAGCAGGCTGCATAGGATTCATTAACAATAACATTTCCATGTTTGAACGATGGAACCTGGAGGAAAATAAAGAAATAACATGAGAAAATAAAATAAACAGCATTATAATTGTTTGCTTTAGCTTTCACAGAATTTGAGCGAGGCGAAGCTACACCTATCTAACTTGAAGGATTATGAGGTGAACATATTTACTAAAAAAGTTTTGTTTTTTTTTTTAATCTAAAAAGCAGTTTTAAATTTTGTAGTTTTTATTTAATTACTGCTCTGAATGTGTTTTTTCAGCAAATGCCTTTTTTTTTTTGAGTCTGTACACTCCAGGTAACGATTAATTGGTCCCCGAATTAGTCGACAATCATTTCAATAATCGATTAATCACAATTAATCGTTTCAGCCTTAGCCTGGACTTTGACTGCACCATTGCTTTTATTGTAAGCCATTCTTATTTTGTTGCAATTATAAACACAGTGCCACTGCATAAAGGAAGCTGAAAAAATAAAAGCTTACAATGATTGTTACGGCTTGAAACAAAACGTTATTTCACAATGTAGTTCTGAGGTGTGTACGGAAGAGGATTAGGGCCACTGGAAAAAGAAAAAAGTCAGAATTCTGATTTTAATCTCAGAATTCGGAATTCTGAGATTAAAGTCAGAACTGTTTTATTTATTTTCAGTGGCCCTAATCCTCTTCCGTAGGTGTGCTTTTGAAAAAGTATTTAAACTACATTTCTTCACATTACACACCAGCAGTCTCTGTTTGTGTTGATTCCAGCTAATAAAAAGAGGGAATATTATCAGAAAACTTTATGCACACTTCCAAAGCAACAACAGAAAAAAAACATTTCTTAATTTCTGTAAACATACAATGGTATCACTTGAAAAGTTATCAGTTCTACTGAAAACTTTCAAGCCTTTCCTTCAACAAGTTGTTCTGCAATGTGTAAAATGTACTTATGAATATTACAGTACAGAAGAAAAACTACATCCAAGTTAAAGATTCATTGCTATTCACTGGGTGAACTGTGTGAGACTTGGCTGCAGTGGCAGACAGGCCTTCATTCAGGGTTATGAAACAATCAGAACCATTATTATGCAAGAGGCCCAACGTGCAGCTGAGCTTAAGGGAGGCGTTTAAATGCTGTAGGAAATTCAATGCAGCTGGGTGTGACTACCACTCCTGAAATTAATCGAATAATCACATCCTTCGATTTTTGTGCCCGGAATTTCACTTTAACCAAAACCAAAGCACTGGAGAGGAGTAGTTCTTCTTTTTTATTATCATTATTAGTATTTTAGAGTGATTCGGGAACATTAGTCTGAAAACATTTGTTTCAGTGCGGCATTTCGTTGCAGAAACTTCGACCTACCTGCCCCCTGGGGTTAATGTCGAGCACTTCCTTCCCCTTGTGCTCCCCCTTTTCAAAGGACAGCAGTTTGCTGTTGTAGCCCTGCAGCTTCTTCTCCTCCAGGGCGATCATGACCCTCCAGCAGGGAGGCGAGCCGGAGCCCCACAGCAGAGTCATGTCCTGGGCCAT
>CAEFZY010041769.1:0-21299 GCA_903066815.1 Brachyrhaphis roseni
AGATAGATAGATAGATAGATAGATAGATAGATAGATAGATAGATAGATAGATAGATAGATAGATAGATAGATAGATAATCTGTGTGTGTGAGAGAGAGGGAGGAGTAGATGCAAGTCAGCTTTCTTGAGATAACATATGCAGACATGGTGTCAGATAGCACTCTTATTCAGAGGGCATTTTTGAATCATCACAACACAGTGTGTCAGGCTGGCATTGGCTCTGCCCCCGAGACAAGCCGTTTCAATAAGGGAGACACAGGAGGGAGGTCGCATGATTCAAATCAGAAAGCTCATCATTTTCAGAAGTCACCCTCAGTCATGCTGCGTTTGAGACAGATTTATCAAGATCGGGACCTGCTTACAAATCAAGTTATGTTTCAGATGCCAAATGCATTACTGTCTTGCCTGAAGATGCCATCTGACTGACATGAATTTAGTAAATTCAGCAAGAAGTGCAGCTGCCTCTCAAACTAATCAATTTTATTTTAGTAATTTGATGCAAAACATGAAACGCACGTGGTGTCTTTAAAATCAATGATGCAATCCAGGCAATTATTTGTTAGTTTTGACACTTGAAGATCACAGCTACTGAAACCCCAACTTTAGTTTCTTAGAACATTAGAAAGCTACATAAGACCAATAAAAAATGTTTTAAATTCAGAAATGTTATGCTATCACCTACACCTTCATGAAGAAGACTGTTGACTAGACAATTCAAAAGACAGTCACTAGTACCTTCTACGTGAAGGGCAAGTCATATCCGACATGTGGTACGCAAACATGTTAATGGGACATTGAGTAGAAGGAAAAGTGTGGTTGACAAAGGTTGGTTGACAAGCAACAGCAACAGCTGTAGCCTTGAGAGGATTGTGAAATAAAAGGGAGTTTCACAAGACATTGACTGTGGGCGGAGTCACTCCTAAATCAGAATTACGAGTGTCATACCTGGGCTACTGAATCTATTTTTTTTTTTTGGCAGTAATTGGACTATTGCTCAGCTGTCCAAAGTCCAATTTTCAGATTTAAGTAGGGGTCAACAGGGACATTTTATAACTCTTTATGCTTCCCTCTGTTCACAACCTTTAAGGTAGCCCCTCTACTTTAGACGGTGCCAGAGTGCTGTAACTGTTAGATGTGTCCCTTGTCTGACCTACACACTTGAATTGAATGGTGAAACTTTCTCACAAGCATGCAGTCAATTTTTTTAAATCAACACTTTGAAAGTTATCACAATAAATCCCACAAAACATTGTGATAAGTCTTGGAATTTTACATTTCCAGCTCCTTACTGCATACAGGTAAAAGTACCAATGACCCTATAAATGTCGCTGGCATCGCTGTGCCGACTGGGCAGCAGACTTCTCTGACCTATGCAGTTGAGTTGAGGGTTTATGTCCTGGGGTGTTTAAATGTAGCCCTGCTTCAACACACCTGCATCAAATAAGTAGCTCATTAACAGGACTCTGTAGAACATGACTACATCCTGCAGAGGTAATTCAGCCATTTGATTCCTCAACACCTCAGCAGATTCACAGGCTGCCGGCCTCCATGCTACTCTGATTAACACATCCACAAACAGCCATTTTTTGCCTTGTGTAATTAGCCATTTTCTGAGAACCTAAAGTCTGTGTTTTCATTAGGTGTAAATTATAATCATCAAGATTGTGCAAAAATATCTAAAATATTTTACACAGTAATAAATCTGGTAATTTATTTGACGGGTTGTGAATAAGACTGTCATGACACCGTCATAAACATGACATAACACCTGTCATGAACATGAATAAGTCGTCATGAATATTTATGACTGTTGCCATAAAGTGTCATTCGGTAAATCATGACACTTTTAACTTTAGCCTTAACAACGTAAAGCTACATAATTTTTAAAGTTTAATCAGTAATACTTTTATAACAAATTTATGTCAGGTCATAATTTCTTGGTTAATGTCAAGTTGTCATAACAAAGTTATTTTTGTCTAGGTTAATGACAGTGTTACCATTAATCTTTATATGACTAACTTGAAATAAAACACTGCTTGCTCCCATTAGTGAAATAAATTACATTCTCAATAATATTCCTAGCTATTAAGATGTATCTGTACACATTTAATTGCCTTCTTGGTCATTTTTAATAAATTAGCTTAAACAGTATCCTCTCTTATTACCAAAGTATGTTTCCAATTACTAATGTTACCAGCCTTAAGGATATTTACTGTATAAATATTTGCATTTGGTACAAAGACATATTAAAAAAGTGTATATGTTTACAGTTTGGAGCAAATATTTGCAGCCCTTATCAAATATCTGTAGTATAAGGAAAGTTAACCTGTTGTCTCCTAAACCTCTCAATAAAATGAACTGCCTTCCTTGAAGGCCCTCTAGTGGAGGAACTTGAAACTGCAAGAGGAATCAGTCAAAAAAAATTCAAAACCAATGCATCTTTTTCTCTCTCTTTTTTGCAGACAGTGATTTTAATTTCAGAAAATCACAAGTTCATACACCTGCCATTTTCACTAGAAGTTAAATGCAAGGGTTTCAGAACAGAACAGGCTTCAACGTCTGTTACATGTCAAAGAGCTGCAGAACAGAAACATTGGTTGTGTGTCAAATACAGATATATATTTATATATTTATAAAAAAGAAAATCACCTTGTGACACTACTTTTAGACTACAGTCACAGGTTCAGCAATGTGGATATTTCCATGAACCTGCTAAAAATTTGTCTAACAAGTCAAATACTTGGCTTCTCTTTGACTAGGTATTAGTTACAGAACATGCCTTCGGACACGCATCTTGCTTTGACTTCAGTGATTCATCATTTGAACAGAAAACTATTGGAAATCTGGTACAACCTGTGTGGCATCATGCTTCCCTCTTCAAGCCTACTCAAGCTGGAACAGGTCAAACATAAAATTCATTGTCAAACTAATAAAAAGCAGATAACTGTGGTCTTGTAGTCATAACTATCTATTTAGTGCTTAACTGCTGGGACATTTCTCTTTTAAATGAGCTATGTAATAAGAAAGTCCAATCTTGATCTTGAAGACGATACTGTTGATGTGCGAAGTGAGCCTCTTGATGACTTTACACAATATTTCTAAGAGAGTAAGGTTTAAGACAGAGGGTCGAAACAATCCATTACGATTAAGTACTGTAGGTTTGTCCTTCTGGTGGTTGTGGAAGCTTCATATTTTCTTTGGACATCATTAGACGCCTTAACTCTTGAAGAACAATTTTAATGCTATAAGAATTCTGCCATTTTGCTAATACTGGTATGCTACGTGAATCCACCTAGGAGACAAAGAAGGAAAAGGGGGATGACAAAAAAATGTATTAATTATTTTTCTAAGACCTCAGTATAAAACTAGTTATGGACTGAACATAACAAATTAGGGATTCAAAATTGTTTGCAAACATTTTCTACAGTTGCATGTCCTTTTAATACCACAAAAGTAGAGGAATTACCAAAGTTTAATACAGTGGTATGCATTATAGCTTAACAAGTCAGTTCAGTAACTCATTGACCCAAACAGGAAATATTTCTTCTTGAAATATGGCCAAGAAAAAAAACAACTTTAATTTTGTGTAAAATGTATCCAACTTTAACATAATCCGACTACACAGCCAGACTTCTTTACCGAAGTTGGGGTCAAGGCTCCACGAAAGGCCATTGCTGTTAGTTGTGCTTTTTTCTTTGCCTTCTTCATCTTGTTATGATCTAGTGAAAAATAACTTTAAAATCAAGCCCTAGACTGCAGCACTCATCATTGTCTTGTTCTACATTATGTTCCTTATGTAAGCGCCAAGCCACTCAGTCCTTGAAAACAGACTTTTCTGGGCCACCCTTGAATACAAAGGATTTATGAGTTCAACTTGAAAATTACCTGAGAAATGGGAATTATCTTAAGATTTGACTGGCAGATCTCAAATAAAATGGCAATTATGTTCTTCATCTGGCAATTATTGTTCATCATAAAAAAAACTGCAGCTCCAATATTTGTTAATTTTAAACAGTTTTACCATATTGCAGTAAATCTGCAATACATTATCAAAATAATTAAGTTAAAATTGGCATTTATTTCCTTCTTCAGCAAGAATATGACAGTTTCTGCTGCTGGACCTGATAACTGCTGATAAAACTTATGGGCACAATAAGTGAAATTTGTTTCTGTAACAGAAATGAGTGAGAACTGATGGTGCTTGTTCAAAAAAAAAAAAAAAAAAAAGAGGAGGAGAAATGGTCACATGATGCATTTTAGCTTTAACCTCTAGAAGTGTTTCTCAACCATGGACCTCAAGCCGCACTGCCCTGCATGTTTGAAGTTCTTTACCTGCTTTAACATGCCTTATTCAGATGCACTTCAGCTAAAATCTGTTAATCAGCCATCAACTGAAGTCAGGTGTGCTGAAGCAGGAAAACACCTTAAGCATGCAGGGCAGTGTGCCTTCAGGACCAGGGTTTAAAACACCACTCTGGACCACTGTTGCGCAACTGCCTCAAACGGTTTCTGGTGTTAAAGCAAAGGTGGCTGTTAATATTTAACACATACCAAGGACTGCATTAAATTAATTTCAGACTATTTCTGTGTTTGAAATACTGGAGCAGAATGGATTAGCAACTGCTTGACAACAAAAACAGTAAAGTGTTCATTTTAAAATGTTAAATTTCAGTGTAAAAACCATTACATTGTTTTTCTATTCAAGGTAATTGTACTGCAAGAATCTCATAGCCCATGTTCATGCAAAACAACCTATGATCTTCACACCAACACTTCACTTTGTCAGATGAAACTCACCGTCCCATTGGAATTATTTATCCCATTCATGCTAATTTTTGTTACAAATCTAACAGTCGGCGCTGTCTCTGGGTATCTAGGTCCACATTCCACTTTCAGGCTGTATATTCTGTTCTCATAGTTGGTCTGAAAAACCAAAAGGGCAAAAAAAATATGTCAGTTCCAGTACATGCATGCATATATACTCTTTAACAGACTGTCATTTTTCCCCTATTATAAACTCTGCTTACTCTGGCTGGTCCAATGATCATGCCTGTCCACCTTGTGAGAGTCATGTCCTCATCATCCTCAAGGCCCCAGCTGACTGTGCCATCACCTTCACCCTTCTGGCCCTCTTCAAGCTCTTCCAACAAGCGAAAATTGCGTGGGACTTTAACTCCTAAAGGTAAACAAAGATTACTTTTATAAGGTCCATTTATATGATAAGAGAACAAATCAACAAAAATGATCTCACATTTTTTGCGAAGCCTATGCCATGCAGCTGGATCATTTTCCAACATTATAAATTATACAACTGATAGCACAACATCACATGAATTAATCTGTTGTTGTGGATGCCACCCAAGCACCTAATGTACCGTACTCCTTTCAGAACAGGCTGTTAAAATTGATAAGTCGTGGCACTTTTGTTAAAAAAAAAAAAAAAAAATCAATTTTCTAAGATGGAGGATAAATGACCGTGGATGATATTCTTTGGATTCCTACCAGTCACTGAGAGATGAAGGGTCTTATTGATCATTTTATCTGAGTGCAATGCTCTGGGGGATAACTTATAGCCCTGACATTCATGAAGGTGTTCATTCATCTATCCGAAGAGTCAAAAGCCAAGCACACTCAGACTCAAAGACAGAAAAGGCTTTCTTTAGGCAGGGCTATGTACTCCAATACAACCACAAACCACCCTAAATGATCAAACACAAGTAAACGCCCAACCAGTCAGGCATCACTCATCAGGTTGGTCTGGTTTGGCCTCTGGTGTGTGCTTCGACTGACCAGAAAGAAAAAGAAAAAAGATTAATATCAACTGGTGACCAAAGTGAAGACGATTTTTATCTTAACACCAACTGCTAAGTAGCTGGGCTAAAGCTCATATTTTCCTAGTCAAACATCACAAGCCTAGATTCTGTTTCCAGGTCATCGTAACACCCTTCACTGTAGAAGTTGTTATTGCTGGAAGTAAAATAAACTGAAACAGCCGTTTTCAAAATCAGTGGGGTTCTACAAAAAAAGTTACAGGAAGCACAAAACATTTAAGAAACAATTAAAAACTGAATTATGAATTGAATTACGGCAGATAACAGGAAGCCTGAGAAGCTTATTTACAGTAAACTAGTCTGTTTTATACTTCTGAGGTTTTGACTGTCCTGTCATGGGACATGCTGAACTTGGAAAACTGATCACTATAGAAGGAATAAAAAATGATTTTTGGTGTTTACTATAAAATAATTGTGTTTGCTTAAAATAACAGGAAAAGATTAAACTATGGCATGATTATCAGACATATAATCTAACATTGCCTCTGCTCCCAAGAGAATTTCTGAACATGCACAGCTAAAAAGAAATGTTTTAATGGCTTTCTTGCATTTACTAGATTTTAACCCTTAGACAAACTGGAATTGGCTAAATTGTTCTCAGGCCAAAACTTAAAAAAAACAACAACATAGAATTAGACTAAGAGTTGAACCAATAAGCTGAAAACCTAATCAATAGCTACCCTAGCAAGAGTTTTTTATTTCAATTTATGACTCATTTACTTTCAAGTACCGTAAGCTTTTCCATTGCTTTGTTGCTTTAAAATGTTCATCTAGTTAAAGGCTTTTGTATCCACTGAGCTTTAAACATGTAACAACAAGAACGACAGATACAAGAAATGACTTGATAGTCTTCAACTCAAGCACAGCTTACTGCACAATTGCTCTCCCAACTATGGAGTTGCATCAAATTTGATACCAGGTCACTATAGATATCTGATGCTGCTCAACAATGAGTCTTCACAAAATCTTGCTTTTCTGAAAACTCTTTGGAAATGGTCATGAGATTTACAGCACATGAAAGTATAGTGGTGATTTTTAACAAATGAGTCAGGGTAACTTTCAGTCATCTTCTTAGGGGTGTTGCAACAGCAAAACTTTTCAATCGAGCGTTCGGCTATGGGGTGTGGGAGGTTCTTGGAAGACAGATGATATCTTGGCATCGATTCTGCGGCCTGACAGTGAATGACGAGCTGCTCACAACTGAAGACTGGAGGTGTGGTGGACGTGGAAAAAAAGCACTTGCATATTCAAAGGAAGATCCTGAAACTGAAGTCATACAAAAAGTAAGTGAAAAGAGTTTATTTATGATGGGAGCAGAAGACCAAGTGCAAAACTAAAAAATCTCCCCTCCACCACCAAATTATTATTTTCTTCTCCTTCGATCTTTCGTCACATTCAGACTTTGACAGGTTTCCTCTTAAACTGAAGCTTTGTCTCAGTTCAACGGTAGCCTGAGATACCCTTCGCTCCCTACCATTTTCTGAATATATACATTTTTGCTTAAAATCGTTAAAGGACTGTCATTTTTAAAATATAGAATAACTAGAAAATCACATCAGCAATAAATATCTGACTTTAGAAATAATACCTGTACATTTTTAGCTGTCTGCAGACATGACTGAGATTTTTTCCTTGTTAATGCCCCAATTTAGGTCCTTTTCACCCATCAAAGTGAAGCATTCGAAAATATATAAAAAATATATATATACAAAAGGCTGTTGTTAAACGAGCCATTTTAATAAACTACATGCTTACTTTAATTTTAAACAGAAAAACCAAAAATCTTCACATTGAATAAACTTGTAATATAAAGGTCATTACATTTAGATTAAATAACCACTAAATCAGTCTGAGAACGGAATCTGCCACCTCCTCCTTGTCCTGCTCTGATCAGTAGGATAAATATTGAAAAAAAAAAAAAAAAAAAATCCAAAAATTTATTTTACTGGTCATTAAATGCAACAAAACTATGAACTTGTCATTTGTGTTTCTACAAAACCGTTTTTCTTTACCTGACGATTAACTAAATAATACATTAGTTAATGTGCAATTAGTGTATTCTAAATACCATAATCTTATTTCATACACCACAGGCAAAAAACCTTGAAACAAAGTCCAATAAAGGTCATGCAGTTTCGAAGGACCTTCTAGATCCAATTCAAAAATGTCTTCTTCAAAACCTAGCATAGGATCTATTTATCCTAGGATGCATAAACTAATCAGACTGAATTTGTACAGATGATCACCAGTTCCTTAGTTCTTAATTTTAAGTCACCACACCACAGCTAAAGTAATTATGAAAAAGAAGGGCTTAGGTTTATATGATTAAGATTCACAACACATCCTAAGTAAGTATTAACTTTTCAGTGCTTTCAACATGGTTGGGAACATCAATTTCCCCAGTAGGTTAGTTTCTAAAATCTTGAGTCTTTCAACAAACACATTTTATCTTGGTATATTATTTGAAACGCTTTGTTCTGACATACAGTGTTTATGTATGCATTGTATAACACCGATCTCACATCGGATGTTCTGTGCATTTACATAAAGAAAAGCCCTGCTGTCTGGGTGCATTTTTTTAACTGCATTTGAGAACTGCAGTCCATAACGTTCCTCTGAAAAAACAAAAAAGATGCACCCAAGAAAAAGGCGAGGTTAAACTCACTCGTCAGGTCGCGCAAACTTTTCCTGAAACAGTTTCGATTAAGAAATTACTTCCTAGATTTTACACTTTGCATTCTGAAACCACGTTTAAAATATGTGTTGTAGACTTTGGGATAAGAAACTTTATTTCCCCCCCCCCTCCTTTTAAAAACTGCGTAAGGATCGGCGCAGAAACCTATTTTAATACTTAATTTATTTGCGACCACGCTTCCTGTTGAGCGCTAAAGCAGATGTGGGTTCCGACTATTTGCTGGAAGGCAGCATGCCGTTCGCATTAGCTACAACATTTCAGCGGCCGAAAAGCGTCTGTTAAAGCGACCCCGCCCAGCTAAAGCGATGGTATTTAACGAGACTGTTGGAGCGTTTCATTAACACCCAATTAAATTGAAGTTAATTTAAAAAGCGCTAGCAACCAGCATGCGGAAAGCGAATAAAAATCCACCACATATCTCATCATAAACATTTCCATACACGTTATGTGTCGCAGAGAAGAAACAAACGTTTTTACGTTGTCTTTTACGTTTTCCTATTAGTTAATTTCATTGCAGTTCACACATTTTGACTTTTTTCCTGCTTTTTCGTGCAAGTTAGTCGAATGAAGTCAGCAGCTAGCAATATATATTGGACTGGGTATTCAGCGCCGTGCTCGAATATTCTGGTAGCTTAGTAATAGCTATACTGTCAGAATATGCGGCTGCTTAGCGTCCATATTGGAAACTCAATCCACTATAAACCCGTGAATGCATTAAAATTTCCATACACATTTCTTGTCTTTGCAAATCCTCGGCATCTGTTGGGGTTTTTTTGATACGAGCTCTTTTAGCTAACTAACGGGACATGCTATTTCCTGGCCTTCCTTTAGCTAGGTTAGCTCCACGACATATATAGGTCCCGTGATGATGAACGCTCTGTCGGAATGATATATTCAAGACATACATTACAAATAAGAGCAACTATATAACCGCCTCGCGTTAGGTAATATCATTGTTTGGTGGACGAAATAACAGCGATGTGGGAGCTTCTGATGCGCTTTGTGTTGCTGTGGATGTGAAGAGAGCACACAAACCTGAGGAGGCCGCCATCTTCTTCAGCCGAGTCCAGAAGCACACAGAGGTGTGAACATCCGAGCGGGTAGCACCGAGGAAGACACAGCAGCAGCAGCAGCACACCGGCGGACCGGCGCACTGCAAGCTGCTCTGCCCTGCATTAAATATACTGCTTTGCGAAAGTATTCATACCCCCTTGAAGAACTTTCGTTACAGTTTGTATCACTACAGCCTCGAGCTTGAATGTATTTTACTGGGATTTTCAATTCAATTCAGCTGAAAAAGACCGTTTATTACAAAGGAAAACTACACGTCATACAATTTTGTTCAAATGTGGTCTGTATTGTAGCGATTCTGGTGAGTCCTCTGACTGATGAAAACACTGTTATAGAACAGTATTATGAAGGGGATGCTTGTCTGTAATTTTCTTCATTTTATACATATAATTTTTTTTTTTTTTAAATCATTCTTTGTCCAATAATCCCCTGAGGTACCAGAGTAGACCCAGCTTTAGCCTTTTTAAGTCCCTGGCTCTAATGCAGCTACTCAGACAAATGATGGCAGAAAAGATTGCACTTTCCACAACAGAGAAGCTATGCAACATCTTGCTGCAAACACTAAAGAATCTAAACAACCTGAAAAAGTATAGTCTCTTTTCTCCCTTCTTGTTTCTACTGAACACCAAGGTATTATACTCCATCTCCACTTCTTTCCCATGATGGAAATAGTGTTTGACCTTACCCTGTTTCTCTTGAAATTTACAATCTTTTCTTTTGTTCAGATTCAAGATAAAATTATCATTCTATATTGCATACGTGAAAGTGGGTGGAAATGAATTCCCGGTTTATTTTTTATTTTTTTACTAATAATCTGTAAAATGTGATACTCATTTGTAAACACCCTTTTTCCATTTAGAGCCTCGTCTGTCTGCAAGTTTTGAACATACAGGCTGAAAGATTTGCACATCCTTCTCTCTAAAATATGTCACGATCAGTAATATCGGACGGAGAACATAAGTGGATATCAATTTTTTTAACTATGGCCATCAATGGACTATTGGGTTTTGCTCTGGGGGTAGCTTTTATTTTTAACTTAGCTTCTCTGCCCTGCAGCCTTTGGGAGTTTTTCTTTCAATATTGTTGGCTATTTAACTGCATTAATCTTCCAATTAGCTCCGACCAGCTTCCATGTGTTTGATGAAAAGCATCTCCATAGTATAATCCTGCCACCACCATGGTTTACAGACAAAGTTGTGCTTTCAAAGTAGTGTGCAGTAGTTTGGTCTAGACCGTTGTATGTTTGGCTTGAGGAAAACTATAAATGAGACTTCTTATTGCTTCCTTCTTGCTAGTCTGCTATAAAGGCCTGATTTGTGGAGTTTATGACAAATACTTGTCCTTTCTGCAGCCCCAGAGTTACTACTTTTAGCTGTTTTTCAGATTTACTCTCTTCTTGCCACGCTTTCCATTTAGGTAGACAACCATGTCTTTCAAAGTATATGTTTCCAGATGATGGATTGAACTATGCTCCTTGAGATGTTTAAAGGTAAGGATGTAGTTTTATATATCCCTACCTTTAAAGACTTTAAAAGTCTTCATGGGGCTGTAGGTTAAACTAATGGTGAAGAAACAAACCAAGTAGAGCAAAATACATATGGGTTTTGGATGTAATGTAATTGAAGCTGAAAAGCTCAAGGGTTACACTAAAGATGGCCCTATGCCTGAACCTCAGTCTGTTTAATTTCACTAACAAAAACCTTTTATAACACATTGGGTTGAGACGCTCTACTGCATTACTCTGTGGAACTACTTAAAAATATCTTACTTTGCATTGTTTTTAATCCTGCAGCATTGTGTGTTGTGTGACAAAAGTATACCTAACCATATATGCTGTAATGATTTGGTCAACTTAATCTTTCATCGTTCTTGCCATTTCCTCGTGCTGTGAAAGTCAGGATGTGGTTACAGATACGATCAGTGGTTTTAAAAGAGCAAATATGTCCTGAGAAAAAAAACATCTGTTAATAGAGACGTCTTTCCACGTCTGCAGTTCCATGCAAAAGTTTTAAACCAAAAGTCATACATCTTGTAAACCTCTAAAGTGGGCATCAGTAGTTCTTCATTCTCGTTTCACTTAGGCTGATCTTTCTCTTGTGTTTTGTCAAGACTAAGGCAGCACATTGGGCACAAAGTTCCAGGTTCAAAAAAGAAAACTGATTTACTTCAGAATTGGAACACGGTGAGATTTCGGTAGCTGAAAAATAAACTACAGTTCATCGTTCTCTTTAGAAATCAACTTGTTGCATCCAAAATACTACTTTAAGGGTCAATTTGTGTTGTCTGTTACCTTTCACAGATTCAACTAAAGAGGAACATTTTGCATCATTAGACAAGCTGTTAGAAATAATTGATTTGATATTTTGTACGGGTAAGTTAAAGTGTAAACAGCACTGGATTGTATGCAGTATTGTGTTTGGGAATGTTTGTACGTATATATCATTTATTCCTAGGGTTAAGTGGCTCAAACAAAAAAAACATTAACACCACACAAGACATTCATTTTTTTGTTTTTAATGCATAGTTATATGCATTGCCATAATTTTTACATGTTTTATGTTACATATATTTACATTTTACTTATGTTTTGTGTAATATGTATTCTTCTGCATACAACTTTGGTCCTGAGGGGTTAAGTTTGTTAGGCCAGAACTGTAATAGCATTTGTGAAAAAGCTGATAATGCATTTGTTAAGTTTAACAAATGCAAAGTATATTTTTATGCAGATTTTAAACCCATTAGCATTCCAAATGTAAAAAAATGTGATTGACGAAACCATAGTTTCATTAATGTGATTTATACTTTAAATAAAATATTTAAACAGGCTGTTTGGGAACCAGATGTTTATTAAAGAAGCTCAACACTCTGAACTCTGAAGATCCAGTGTTAGCATCCAGGAAATTGCAGCTTGAGCACATCCTGAAGCAACAGCTGATAAGACAACAGCAGTGTTAAAGTCTGATAAAAATATTTCAGAGTCTAAATAAAGTCACATGAGATGTGAATTAGCCTCTTTTGAAGTCATTTAGATTAGTAGATTGATTTTAAGTCTTGTTGGAAGCTAAAGCAAATTTATTTAGAGTAAAATATGCACTCATCAAAACACTTCTGATCATTTCACTCTCTGAAAATGTGATTATCCTTTATTGGATAATCACATTTATTCAATAAAGGATAAATGTGGATTATGCAAAACATACAAAAGTCCAGAAATGTTAAATATTTTCAATTATACATAACTGAAAAACTGGTAAGACACTGACTGCAAACTATAATAAAATTAAAAAAAAACATTTTTCATGTGCAACATTTAATTTTTTTCGTTTATTAACACAAGTTTAAGCAAGCTAAATTTGAACTACACATCATACACCAGAGAATGAAAAAAAAACAGTTTACGTCAAAATTTATAACAAACAAAATATATTTTGTAATATTACTACATCATGTATGTATTTGTTTACAAGCCCTCCACTCCACACCATCTTTTCTACACAAAACCTGACCCAAACCCTTCAGAGTCACTGGTTTAATTCTGACCATATTTTTAAATTTTAGAATGATAAATGGTTGTTTTTACTCAAACTTTTCTTACTTTGTACAAAAAGACATTGAAACGGGCTTTGAAATCGCGGTGCACCTCAAGCGAGCAGACGGACGGTCTTCCCAGTGACTGTCAGGTAATCGTCGTCGGCCAAGGCTCGCAGCGCCTCGTCGAACAGCTCCTTGGTGATCGCCTGCAAGCGGGACGACAGAAGAGGAAGTGAACACAGGAAGTGAGAAAGCATTTCAAACCTTAGAAAATGTATTCTGAAAGTGATACCAACTGAAGTTTTTGCTATAAAAAGGACATATGCAAGGAGAAGATGGTTGAAATACCAGACTTGCAAATTAAAACACCTGCCTCTCTTTGGCTGAACTGAGAAGAATCACAGCACAAGGGTTGACCAGACAAAACATTACAGTCGATTTAAAACACTTACAGTTTCGGACTGTCCCCTGAGGTCATCGAGGAGCTGTTGGTACTTCATGGCCGGCGTCTTTCCTTTGGTCTCGATCAGCTTCTTCAGTGCCTGGGCCACCTCCTCCTTACGTTTGCGCGCCGTAGCACTCATACCTGTCAAACACAAATATGGCAGACTGAGACATGGCTCACAGGGAGAATACAAAACAATAGGGACCACTGTTGCATACCTGTCGTCAGAATTGAGATGTCGACAAATCCGGTCCTCGGGTCGGTGGCTGACTGTTTGAGGGCCTCTCTGTGCAGCCGTTTGGCCTCCTCCACGTCGATGGTTTCCACCTTTTCGGAGAAGCGGACCTTGGCGTGCGCCTCCGCCAAGCGGATCAGGGACTCCAGCTGCCTGGGGTAGGCAGACACCATCCCATGACCGCTGCCGATCTTCCTCATGTTCACATAGGCCTGAAACAAACAAGAACAGGGTGAGCTGCCGCCACAATAGACTGGAACTGTTGGCTCGTTGGACTGCCAAATAACTTCAGATAGAAATGAACAGGAACCAGTTAACATTTTAAAATACAGATATAACAACAGATCAAGTTTTTAACAGTTGCAGTTGATTTTCCCAATATTTGCATTGAACTTCCATAAAGACTGACACTAAAATTACCAGTAATGTGTTTTTAGATCAGTTTTCCTCATCATTAGTTTGGAGACAGATTTTTTTCTTAAAATATCCATTTTCTTATGTTTATCTTTTTCAATTATAAAAAATAGAAATTAAACAATAGTTCTTTAAAAATGGAAAGGAATTATTTAACGTAGATATTTGTCTAAAAAGTTGTAATTTTTTTTTTTAAACGGTCATGTGACTAAATGAGTTTTAATAGGTCGTCTTCAGAGCAAAATGGCTCTTCAGGTTGTAAAGGTTGCAAACCCTGGACTAGAATCACTATTATACAGAGCTCCATTTTATTTTAGCTTTTCACATTTTCTTATTATAACCAAAAGTTGGAAATTTTACATGAGCAGGGTGTTTATTGTTCACAATTTCCACAATCAGCTAGATTCATACCCAGATTAAATTGTACAGGATGACGAGGGAAAAAATTAAAGCAGTTTGTTGTACCAGACCCAAATGTAAAGTAACAAAAAATGTGTACAAGACCATGTTTCTTAGTTATTCACTAGTTTATGTTGGACTATTATAAAAATGCCAAAGTTTGAAAACGGATGCTGCACATACAGTGCGGGGAGGCGCGTTAAAGCTGGTTCAAGCCCCCACAAAACAAAACAAAACAAACCTCAATAAGGGCCTGACTGGCTTCCTCGCTCAGTCTCGGATTAATGTACGTCCGCGCGTATGCGATGTAGTCCTTTAACACGGCCATGTCGAGGAACTCTTCCTCCATCTGCTCCTCGCTCTGGTAGTAAAGGGACACCAGGTGGTGAGCCAGCCTGCGGTCATAAGCCTCGTCTTGGGGATCCAGCATCAGGAAAATCAGATCGAATCTGACGGAGCAGGACAAGTGTGTTGAAAAAGAGGCAGCAGATAAACAGCTTGCTGAAGTAGAAGAGGTTGAGTTGGCCAAACTGCTCATTTAAATCAAGCACATATTTTTTTTCTTAAATAGCAAAAAGGAATGTGATATACACACATATTAGAAAGACAGAGAAAAAGGTCATCTTTAGTGAGAGCAGGGATTTAGAAAGCCAAATAAAATTGTATTAATTTATTTCTGATGGACGAGTTTGTTCTTTTTATTCTGATTTTAGAATAAAAAGTGGTTTTTGTCACCATTGTTGCTCATTACCTGGACAGCAGTGTGTGGGGCAGCTGAATGTTCTCAATAGTCGTCTTTTTTGGGTTCCACTGAGACTCCACGGGGTTCGCAGCGGCCAGCACAGCGGTGCGGGCGTTCAGCTGGCAGATAATTCCCGCCTGCGGAAAGCGAATAGGAAAGCTGAATATCTTTTGCTTCCCCCCGGCCCCCCAGATAAACGCCTGAGCTCAGTCTTCCACGCTGCACACGTAGAGAAGCCCGCCAAACGCACCTTGGCGATGGAGAGGGTCTGCTGTTCCATGACCTCGTGCAGCACCGAGCGCGTGTTGTCGCTCATCTTGTCAAATTCGTCAATGCAGCAGATGCCGTTGTCGCTCAGCACCAGGGCGCCCGTCTGCAGGACCAGCTGCCTGGTCTCCGGATCCTTCATCACGTAGGCGGTGAGACCCACGGCGCTGGAGCCCTTCCCCGACGTGTACTGGCCGCGGGGCACCAGGTTGTAGACGTACTGGAGCAGCTGAGACTTGCTGGTGCCGGGATCTCCGCAGAGGAGGATGTTGACCTCGGCCCGGAAGTGGCCCCGGCCCGTCTGACTGAAGTCTTTGCGGGTGCCGCCGAACAGCTGCAGCAGGATGCCCTGAAACAGAGATGGAGGGAAAAATGCTTTAAGTTATACGTCACTATCCTGGTGTCCTCAATGCTGCGAACCATGTTACATAAACAAATGTGTTTCTGATAGGGTCGTCACCATTATGAAATTTTAAACTTGTTACCAATTCTGAAAAAAATATTTTAAAAAATTATATTAACAGTCAATGCCATTTTTGATATTACAGCAGTGTTTTTACAAAGGAGAATCAAGTCAAATACAGTAGAATTTTCTTAATTAGGGCAAAATCAATAAGTGAAAAGTTCTTCTGCACTGATTAAAAAACAAAAATTACTTTGTTACTTTTCTGTATCGCAAAGCACTACTCAACTCTTAAATCATTTTAGTTTCAACAATGCTGCTGATTTTCTAAATTACACTGTAACATTAATATTTTGCCGACCTAATTTCTTTTTATGAGTCATTGGTAAGTTAACAGAAGCTGAACATTTTGCAGTGGAAATTGATATTCAGACCATTATCTTGCTCCCATGTCTGTTTGCTGCAGACTTGGGAAATTAATAACATTATAGAATATTCTTTGGGAGAAATATGGTTGATTATTTTGTTAGATTTTCTTAAACATCTGGCAATGCTGGACAGTAGTGGTTCAACCAACTAGCCGACTTTTAGACTAGTTGATTCTGCGCTCTGCAATGAGTTTTTGTTTCATGTTAACTAGTCGCTTTTTTCCAAAACCAGTCATTGTCAGAATCTCTGTTCAGAGCCGCTGCCTGGAGTCAACATAGCAACATGCTGCACATAGAGGCAGAGCTGCCTGGAGCAGCAGGTGGGTGTGCTGAATTTAGCTACTTATAAGCTTTTTTTATAATAAGATTTGTTCATAAATGTTCCAACATGCACACTGTCCAAAATGACCATATACCCAATCATCAGGACCATAAAAATTTCTTCGGAGTCTTTCAATAGCTTCGTGAGGCAACCAATAAAGGCCACCACAGACACCTTTGGATTCTAGCGCTGCTCGCTCTCCGTCACTCACCTTCTTGATGTCCTCGTGTTCGTAGATGCTCGGCGCCAGGGCAGAGGAGAGGCGCTCGTAAACGTCGGGTTTGGCCGCCAGCTCCTTCAGGGTCTGCACGCGGTCTTCGGTGAACAGCTTTTGCTCGGCCTCTTCGTCCAAACCGTGCAGGCGCTTTTCATCCGTCTTACGGAAGTGGATGGCGTCTATATGAGTTTTGTAGACCGACTTCACGTTGCTTTGACGGGGGTTAACGCGCATCGGGACCGCTCTGTAGATGCCTGCATTCAAAGAGGGGAGAGAGTCAGGGTGAGGATACATTCTTAAAAAGGAAAAGAAAAAAAAAAAAAAAAAGATGCAGTAAGTCATGCACTGTTTTGTGTCGATCTAACAAATAAAAGCCAAATAAAGTGTCTTAAAGTTTGTGGTTTTAGGGTGACAAAAAATTTTGCCAGGAGTGAACAGCAGCAGTAAGAACAAGCAATATTTAAATATGACACCATTTTAGTTTAGAATCAGCTGCTAAGAACCAAATTCAAAGAAGATGCAAATAATTTGAACGCAAAAGAGTTTACCTGGAAATGCTGAAGTGCACCTGCCAAAGGTTTGACATGAAGCACGGAAGATATTTGTATCATATTGCTTAAATGTGTAGGGCTGTTCTTTTTTAAAATAACCAGAGCTAATAAACTTCCTGTATTTATATTATTGCAGTGACAAATATAGAAACAGAACATAACTCGCGACCACTGAAATAAAGAACTGAGATCACTGAATGTGATTATCTGGTGCAAAAAAAGAGCAACTTAAAAGAGCAGTTGGAATATAGAGAAATCTTTATTTCTTGATTTAAACTAAACTATTAAACTATTGTGCATCTGATTTTGAGTGAAATACAAAAAAAAATATTTATATTATGTGTACATTTCCTATGACTTAAAGACATTTTACATTACAACCTTTAAATTCAATATCAGAATTCAAAACAAAATAAGTCAAAACAGTTAAAAGTTTTCAAGCATTTTTGCTTTGGTACAAAAACAAATTCAAATAAATGTTCACAGAAATCAATGGGAAATTTAACAGAACTGACCCGTGATGTTCACTCTGTCTCCCGGCTGGACCTTGTCCACCAGGTCATTGTGAGCATACACAATAGTCGTGTGCGGCGTCTGGCCTGCAGGCATGTCTTCGGGGGACTCTTGGATTTTGATCTGATTAACAAACAAACAGATGTCATGACCTTGGCCATCGCGTTGCTAATTACCACCTGATACGCTCTGAGAATAGGCGTCGACGATGGTAAGCAATCTGCCCACCAACCGAACTCTCACCATCTGTTTGTCTGAAAAGAGTGAGCGATTGTGAACGAGCGCCATGCTGTGGGTGGTGTTGCAATGGCGACACACGGCTGGCTCGGCGATCCGGCCGCGATCCACCTCTGCCCGGGCGCTGAAGGCGCACACCTGGCACTGGAAGAATGCCTCCTGCATCTCGGGGATGAGCTGCGAGGTGCGGATCACCATGCCGCTGATGGTGATCAGCTGATCAATGTCTGCGGAGGAGAAACGCAACACAGGACGCGATGCATCACAGTTCACAGAAAGCCTACACTAAACACCCATGCATACTTTGGATGCGTGTTCATCTGGTGAGTCATTGAGGGGCGCACCTTCTGGGTTAAGGCTCCTCATGTTTCGGGTCTTCAGGGCGTTGTAAGGGCGGACCTGGATCTGGTACTCCAGGACCGAGTCGGGGAAACGCTCAAAGAAAAGCTCATTGACCGCCATGTCAAAGGTTGGGATGACTTCCTGCAGACATAGCGGAACACATTTAAAACAACCTACATACCATAGGAAGGTCTAAAAAGATGTCAACAAAAACGGAAGTTTATTTATATTCTGTAAATATTACTAATTTTCTAACCTTTGTTAATGACTGAGTGAATGCTGGCAATGATGAAGGAGCAGCAAATGTTTTAGAACTTCTGTCAAATAACAAAGATCCACCCAAAGTCATGAGAAATTCCTATAAATCTCTAAGAGAAAATGACCACAAGAACCCTTCAGAATTTTATTGGATTCTGCTGAAGTTGGAAGATAAAATTTACAGCAGGATTCTGTACATAATCTTGTGAGAACCTCCTGTGGTGCAAAAAGCAAATAATACCAGAATCCTTGTTAAGTCCTGCAAAATCTCACTGAGTTTTGAGAATAAAAATACAGCAGGGCCCAAGAAAATCCTTAAAATAATAATAATAAAAAAAGCACTTTGTTCCTCCTTTCAGGGCTATGGAGTCACACAAAGCTGTGGCTCCAAACCTTCATGAGGCTCTCTGGCCTGAACATGGAGTCGCTTACTAACTTTGGCCAAAAACTGATGTGAGAAGACCAATGTTTTGAGTCCTACGATGATTAAAAAAAAAAAAAAAAGGAAAAAAGAGGCTCAGCATCATTGAATGTCTCTTGAATGTAAACAATGTTCATTACTACTTCTTTATGTTCTCATTTAGAAAAGTCTGAGCCTTTCTTTGTTGTAAAACTTAAAAGAAAGGAAAATGTTCTTTAGATAGTTTTAATTTAGTAGGTGCAAACACAAGAAATTGCTTTTCGGATTTTAAAAGTTGCCAACTTGATATTTAGATAAAGATCAGAATCTGGATCAGTGTTTTAAAAGCCCGGGGTTCTTTACCTGTGGATAGCAGATGAGCTGTCTGTACAGCTCTGCATCAAAAGACTGCACATGTTGACAGTTCACGTTCAGGACGGGATCACCAACAACACTGATCTGACAGATTAACAGAGAAAAGTCAACTTTAGACAGGAGAAAAAAAATCATCTCAGTAGATTCCTGATGGAACTGTGCGAAGGTTTTGACTTAAAGGAATACACCACCTCTTCTAGCTTCTGCATGTATAGCGGCTCATTTAGATCCAGACCAGCGTTCTCATCCTCAGTGGAGGTCGGGTCAATGAACCTCTGCAGAAACCTCTGGAATTACAGGAGCAATGCAATTAAAATGCCAAGTCCATCTCCAATATTGAAAGATATCAGTCAGTGGCTATCAGTTTTAATCTGCTATACCTGGAACTTCTCCTTGCAGGTTCCAACATTGACGTCAGTCCCCCAGATCACCAGCCTGTGGCCTGCATTGGGTTCGCTGGCTACTGCACCATCTGTGCTTGGCTGGGAAACAAAAATGAACTTTTAACTTCTGAGTTTTATACCAACGTGTAAGCAGAAAGCGACCAATTAAAACCGACCTGATCCGACTGAAGATCCACCTGGGGAGCCTTCCTGACTGACCCCAGGTCAGGGCGCTGTCTGGCCGGTGTGCCACGCACGCCACTGCGCGGGGTCCCTTCCACCCTAGAGCTCGGGGTCCCTTCAACCCTGGAGCTCGGGGTCCAGTAACCCAGAGGGGAACTTATGTCCACTTCATTTGGCATAACTGCATAAATTAAATTAAATTAGACAACTAGTCTGATTTAATTTCCTCTCATCTAAGGAATAGATGAGCACAAAAGTACCAGATGGTCTCGGGCTGGAGAGCAGAGAGGTGTCCTGAGGGGCAGTCGGACTGAGAACATCCGTGGCTGGGGATGTTGGCATCGGCATCAGGTCGCCACCGGAGGAGTCTTGGCCTCGGCGCCTCTGGGAAGGAGGCGAGGTGGGACCCTCACTGCTTGCTGGGAATGGGTAACAGACAAAGATAAGAGTGAGCTCCAAGTTCAAGTTACAATGTGATTTGGTAACTTTGCATCTATTTTTTTTCTGAAGTTAAATGAAAAAGCTAAACCTACCTGGGGCAGGGTTGGTATTCCTTCCACGCTTGCGGCCACCAGGTGTTGAAGCAGGGGAAGACATGGTTGGTGGGAGATCTGGGCAGAATATGGATAACATAACGCAATGTACATCATGCCATTTTCTTTACATGCTTTTTTAATACAAGATGAATGACATATTTGGGGTATTTTTTGTATTCCATTCAAATAATATTTGCATAGTCATATATTTAATGATTTCCAGGAGGGGGTCAACCGAGAAGCTGCAAGGAAAAACTTGGCAGTTTTATTAGGCCCGAGCAGCAAAGCGCTAGCAAAGCGCTGCGAAGGCCTATTGTATCTGTACTGTTTATTATTCTTATTATTCTTCCCACCTCTTTGGGGCCCTTTTTGGGGGCTTTAGCATATTCAAAAACTCACCAAACTTGGCGGATGCGTCAAGGGTGTTTAAAAATTTTGAATTTTAAGGTCGTTGCAAAAATCGCACAAAAAATGGCTCAACGGCGCCACCTAGCAATTTTCAAAGGACCCTTTGCTATTCC
>CAEFZY010041776.1:0-17459 GCA_903066815.1 Brachyrhaphis roseni
TATGATGTAAAGCACTTTGAAATGCATTGCTGCTGAAATGTGCTATACAAATAAAATTTGATTGATTGATTGATTGAACAACGTCATTTTAGTCATTACATGCTTGCTCAGGATTAAATGTCTCATGCAGTTACATAGACTTCCTTAAGAATATCATGTTTTACTAACTTACCTTTTGTGATCAGATGACTTTGTGCTGAGTTACAACTTGGATTAAATTGCATTGTATAAAAATAGGAATGTGACACTATGATTGTTTTGTATTACTATGAACCGAAACAGTTTTTTGTAACTCCATATGAATTGGACCTTTAAGAAAAGTTCCTTGAAATGATAGCAGCTGTAATTCGATACTCTATTATAAACTTCATTTACGAGAAAATTTATATTGTGCAGGTTGATACAAATTTCATGTCATGTGCAATATATGTAAAATTCACATCTTTTTTATTTAAACTTGTAGCACAATCTGAACATTTGCATCCATTATTTTTATACATCTGCTATTCTTTCAAAAGCTGTCTTTCAAATGTCATATTGCTAATCGTTCACAAAAGAGAGTGTAAATTTTACAAATTGCAACCAAATCGAGAACTGAAGCTGTTTTTTTGACACAGAGACTGCAGGGTGTGTAAGGGCTCTTCAGATATAAAAACTCTACTAGTGCAACTGGTCATTCATTGTTTTTCTTGCAAATATTTGGTGCAAATGCAGCATCAATGTCTTTATTTACTAAGATAAAATCATTATCAAGAGATATTAGGACCTGCTGATCAGACCTGCTTTCCAATTACTCTAGTAAGAGTACTTTCATGATACAGGTACTTTTATTTTGAACTTTCTGTTTCCGGTTTTGACTGTTATTGTGTTTCACTGCCAGTGCCTTGATGCAATCCCTGGAAACCCCACCCTGGAAATGTGCGGTGTTATGCCCAGACTCATCCCGAGGAGGCGCGGGTCAGGTGGTTTCTGACGCCCAGGACACTGGATCGCCACACGACTGCAAACTGGACCCGCACACTTTACTGCGAAACCATGGAACCAGTTCGACTCGTTTCTAAACAACAAGTTAACAGTTTAGGAAGGAAATAAAATATGCTAAAATAAATATGGGATCATTACTGCTGGAGGAGGTTTAGTCAAGTCATTATGGAATAAAACAGGAACAAAACAAAAAAGAATAAACCGTACAACTCAAAATTTAATTGTCCTTAATACTTTTTGCTATAAATCAAGCAGAATAAAAAAATAATTGCAATCAATAAACGTCACAATATATCATATTATTATATTGCATATATATTCCCCATATTTTATTTTATTATTGTATAAAATGCAATATGGGCTTAAAAATTTACCACAATAATTTGTGGTACAATTGTGCAATAACGATAAAGAAAAATGTATTACTTTATAGGTAATCATATGGTTGTGACTGCAGGACACAGAAATTATAGCCCCATATAAACAAGTACTGTTGAAAAAGATTCCCATTTTTAATATACTTCTTTAGAGCGTCCGTCACATGGAGAAGTGTGATTTATGGCACTAAACTGCACACAGCAACTGAATTTAATCATATTATTAAATTTATTGGTATTTATTGATACTTTGAACAAACAGCAGAGAATATAGTAAGACTAACAATCCCAACAATACAGACAGTTTTTAAAATTTATTTAGTCAAAATAACAGAACACACAAAGTCTAGAGCAATCTCTGTTTGGCACTCATCAAACTTAATTAATACTCTTGATTTGATTTGTTGTTCAATTGTATGTTGAATAGAAACATTGGAGTACATCTCCATAGTGATTATTTAATTAAATTAAAAAATTCTTTATTGATCCCATGGGAAACTTCTTTTTTTAAAGTAAAACAAAACTAAATAAAGTAGCTAATAATGTTCATTGTATTATTCTTGTTCTTTCTCCACACACTTTTTAAGCAATAGTTAAATGTTCAAACTACATTACACAATAATTTTTCACGTTATTGTCTCCTGGTAGAGACAAGTCTAGCTCTGAATATTGTACTACTTTTACAGCATTTGTAAATTATTAGATGACTTAAAATCATAGTCATTGTGTTTCATTTTTGTTACTATTTCAGAATTAAAAGCTGTAAGTTTTCAATTGTTGAACTGTTAAACTCTTATTTAACTACTTATATAACATTTCCAAACAGTTTTTCAGAGCACATTTTCCAATAGCAAATTATAGGTGTGTTTTTGAGATTTTCAAGTTATTTGTCAAAACAAACAGTCATCTGAAGAGTACTTTCAAATAACACCAATATCGTGTGAGTAGGTTAGAAAATTAGGCAACATCAGTGTTTCTGGAAGCTAAAATTAAGGGTTATTTATCTCCTTTAGTTTACATCAAAACTTGTAAAAACGTTAAGAACCAAAATCACATGAAAAGGTCAACAAAAAACGACGATAATGTTCTACCTTTTTGGTGACTAACTGTCAGGTAATTGACTTCTACCAGACTCTGGATAATAGGTTTAGAAATCCTGATCTTTCTTTCTAGAAACTGCTTAGATCTGCAGTTTCAATTATTCCCGTTTTCCACCAATGGGATGAGAGCAACAATGTTTCAGTCCCCACCAGTGGCTGGCTGGTGCCAGTTTGCAGCTGGTCTCCAGTGGCTGTCGGGGTTGGAGAGAATGTTCTAATCCGTCACCATTGTACCAATTGTCTATAAAAATTAATGTGCAAGTGAAGCTCTGCCTTCAAATGGGGGCAAATCAAATTCCAATTTCCAATTAATAAGCACAAAGACATGAATGACTCTGAAGATTTCAAGGTAACAATTCAACATCTATTTTCTTTCTTTATTTAGTTGAATTTACTGTAAAGGTGTGCAACGAATATAGATTGTATTTTAATCTAAAAATATAAATTAAGTATTTTTATTTTCAATGATTCAAACTTTTGTTGTTGTTTTTTGTGTTTTATTTTATTTATTTTGTGGTGAAGTACAAAATACATTGTCATAGCTTTTATTAAATTTATTCTTGTACTAGCCTCACCGTTTATCTCGCCTCTTGGATTCCGTCCGTTAGAATTTCAACCGGGCCAATCAGTGAACAGAACGTCGATTTTCTGCGCTGTTTTAGAATAGTAGCTTACCTCTAGTTTTAGCAATGGTGGCAGAGGAAGTGAACGAAGCCGTTCAATCTGTGCTTGCTACGCTTCAAAAACATTGAATTAGCATTAACAGCCGTCATGTTCGGCTTAGCAAAGCTAAACGTTGTTTACAGTACAGAACACCGGCAACTTCCGGTAAGTGTTATAAAGTCGAACTGGCGCATTGCATACGTCACGGGCAGACGTTAGCGATTGGGTAACATTTAAAACGTCAACAAAGAATCGCTTCTCAACAGCTACAGGCGCGTAAAGTACCTCAAAATTATACTCAAGAAAGAGTAGTTCTACTTCAACATATTTTTAAAAAAGTATCTGTCCAAGAAATTACTCAACTAAGAGTAAAAAAGTTTTTGGCAAGAAGTACAGTCAAAGTCCTGAGTAACTGATTAAACTATCTATCATTTAATATTTAAGAATTACATAATCAGACTGACCAAAATATAAAGCAAAGTGGAAATTTCGGTATTTTAAAGGCTGAAATAAAAATAATTTATATAACAAAATAAGGCAAAAGAAAATTTTTCCAATTCAGTTTTTGTCAAAATAAAACTGATGAAACTTTAACAAAAAATGCAGATATGTGTTTGTGTCTGGTGAATTTTTGGTTAAAATTTTTCTGTTCTTCATTCAGTGGGTAGAAAATCCAGAAAGTTTACTCAGGTAGGAGTAGTGATACTTATAATAATGAAATTACTCAAGTAAAAATGAAAAGTACAGTGTAGTAAAAATACTTATAAAGGTATATTTTTGCTTTAAAATGTTACTTAAGTAAATGTAACTAGTTGCTACCCAACTCTGTCAATAGCCGAAGGTAAAGCAAAGCGTAGAACAAGAACCTATTTTTATAAGGTTAATCATCTTTGTAATATTTATTACAAAGATGTTTGAGCAAACAACAGAAATGTTGTCTTGTCACTTTTCAGTGCCAACACATTTTTATTGTAGGAATCCAATGACAAATAAAATCCTTTAATTATTGATTTGTCAGTCTCAGCACCAGTTTGGGGACTTTTTTTTGCAGGACAATCACAGCAGAAGCAAAGACCAAACAGATGGAACAAAAATGAGTCTAGGCAAAGAAGAGAAAGGAGTTAAAGTAACTAAGAAGTATGCACCTCTGATGGGTCAAAGCTGCAGAGGAGGAGATCCATCTCCTGACCAATGTTTGGCCAGCTCTGAAGTGCCGTCAGCGCCTCTTCCATTTTCCGCCTCTGGTCCTCAAGATGAAGATCTGCGACTGGAGGAACGTCCACATACGGAGGACTGGATGAAGGACGAATCATCCCAGACTAAGGTATCGTTTGGTGGACTCGGTGTCCACCAGCAGACCATGGAGGAGCTGAAGAGCATCCTGAGGGACAGTCATCTGGTCAGCGTCCGAGGGAGAGAGGAGGGGAAACCAGGAAGTCCGTTTACGTACCTCCATGGGAGCAGCAGCGGAGGACGCGAGAGATGGGGGGACGATGACAATCCTCACAGGACGTTCAGCACCTTCAAACCTCAGTCTGATGCTTCCAGAAGGGGGGGCAACTCCAGAGAAAGTACGCCTATTCATCAACCCCCTGCTGTGGATGCATCCAGCTCAATCAGCTCTGCTGCCAAAACAAATAGGCAGCCTGGAGTCACGATCTACACACATTCAAGCAGCAGAGCCTGGGGAGAGACGGGAGATTCAGGTCAGTGACGCTCAGTCGGGCAGTAACTAGTTGGTTACTTAAGTAACTTTTTGGAAAAAATTTACTTTTAGGAGTATTTTTACAACAATGTACTTTTTACTTTTACTTCAGTGACTCTATCATAGTATCATCAGAGTTGGGTAGTAATTTACGTTTACTTGATTAACATTTTTTGGGGAAAAAATTATTTATAGGAGTATTCTCACTATGCTGTACGTTTTACTTTTACTTGAGTAATTTTGTTATGAAGTATTTCTACTGTTGAGTAAAATTCAACCCATTGAATAAAAAATACATTTTAACCAAAAAGTCGCCAGACACACACCTGCTGTTTTTGTTAAAGCTTCATAAGCTTTTTATTGAAAGAAACTTATTTGGAAAAAAGTTTCTTTTACCTGAATTTTTTATTTTTTTCTACTTGTACAAATTATTATCCTTTTTTTTTTTTTACCTTAAAATGCTAACATTTCTATTTAACTTCATATTTTGGTCCATCAGATTGTGTAATTTGTAAATATTAAATGATTGATAATTTGATTAGTATTTGAGTAGACTTTTTACAAATGCTTTTTTATGGCTACATTTTACTTTTACTTGGGTAAAAATATGTTGAAATAGTATTTTTGTGTACTCTACCCATCTCTGATGATGCTTTGGTGAAAGAGAAATTAGTAGAAATATTTAAAAACAGATTAAGATTTTAAAAAATAATTTAGCTTCACCAGTTTTTATGGTTGTAGACAATGACAAAACATAATGCCTAATAAGCTTCATATTTAATTTTGTCGTATTTTAAAACCTTTGATCATTTATTTAGACAAGGTCCTTCTGGTGCACGGGTGTTCAAAGTGTGGCCCTAGGGCCATTTGTGGCCCCTGACCACAAATGGCCCTACCTGGAAAATATTGACATGACAGGGGATTGTTTGAGAGTCATGCCTAGAAAAGGCCTTTTTTTGTTCCACCATCACAAATATAAACATCTGGAACCTGCTAAACTGTTCAAGAACTTTTTTCTAAAATATTTTTTTTAGAGTAGTTGCCTTCTTGAATGGTAAATAGACAGAAAATATGGTAAAGAGTAAAGAGAGAAGGGTGAAGACATGAAGCAAATGTCCCTGGGAATTGAACGCAGTTATCCACCAATAATTGTGGCTTTATTGATTTGTTCCCCACTGAGTAAATTAACTTCTCTGATTTTTATACACCTGGAGGCCAACAAAAGTATCTGGTGTTAGACTTTACGTTCGTAAAAGTTCTTCAGAGAACAATAAGAAGTACAACATATTTATTCAGGTCAAATGTTAAATTGTTTTCCACAGATAACGACAACAAAGCCGTTGAATTCTCCAGCAACTTGAGGTTTTTCTCAGCCATGGAACAAATCAAGCAGCAGATCGCCAGAGAAAACATCAACTTTGTCCGTTTTGAGGCCACCGATCTCCACGGAGTGTCGCGGTCCAAGACGGTGCCTGTCCGCTTCTTCCATGTAATGAACTCAAATTATTCTTTACTGTATTTATTCGGGTGTATTTAAGTATAATGACAGAAACGGAACTTAATTGAAGTGTCTGTTGGTTTCTGAGAGTAAGGAGAAGAAGAAAACGTAGCCTACGTTTCTCTGACTTAGGCTATGTCCACACAGCAGGCAAATGCGACCCATATCCGACTTTTTCACCGCTGTCTGAATGATCCAATCCCGATTTTTTTGACATTCCCTCTGTACCCCGTCCCCAAAAATCCAATCTGTGTTACTTCAATGTTTGTTACTAAATCAAATATATACCTGAAGCGTCTGCAGTCGCTCCAAAACTGAGCTTAAAACAAGCTCACATGTCTTGCTGTAAGTTAGTTTTGTCTTATTTCAAGTAAAATATTCACACTAAACTAGACAAAAATACTTTGTCAGATTTTATTTTTGCAGAGTGAGCTACCACACAGACAAAAAAAAATCTGAACTGCTGTGTGAACATAGCCTAAAACTAAACCATCACTAAAGGCTCTACAATCCTGTAAAGTTTCTAAAATGTTTGTTTGTATTTAATGGATGTACTGTCATCACAGGAGAAAGCAATATATGGGGTTCCCATGCCAAGAAGCTATTTGGAGCTGACCCTGAGCCCGAAGAGCAACGAAGTGGACCACGCCAACACCGCTAGCTTCAGCAGTGATGTTCTTCTGATCCCTGACCTTTCAACTTTCAGAGTCCTGCCTTGGGCTGAGCAGACGGCACGGGTCATATGTGATCCATGCACCATAACAGGAAGTGCCCTCCGCACCTCGCCTCGCCTTATAGCGAAGCAGCTGCTCGGTCAGCTCCAAAGCTTGGGATTCTCCCTGCACTCATCCTTCACCTACGAGTGTTGTGTTCTGGGAGCGCCGGACAGAATCGGACCAAAGACGCTCCTGTTCCCTGCCACCACGCTGCTGAGCAACCACGACCTCCCGTTCTTCCAGCAGCTGGTGGACAGCATGTACTGCATGGGCGCAGACATCGACAGCATCGCCTCTGCTAGTGGACCCGGCCAGATGGAGATCAATTTGAGGCCGGAGTTTGGGATCGCAGCTGCAGACAGCGCCTTTACCTTCCGTACTGGCATTAAAGAAATGGCTCGTAAGCATAGCTACATCGCCAGCTTTTTTACCGATGACGGTCTGTATAACGCCGGTGTGCTCTCCCATAGCCTATGGGACGCTAATGGGCGGCGCAGTCTCTTCCAGAGTGGCGAAAAGGAAGTAGATCTGTCTGAGATTGGTAGAAAATGGCTGGCGGGGCTCCTCACCCACTCTGCAGCGCTTAGCTGCCTGATGTCACCCGGCCTGGGCTGCCGGAGCCACATCGCCAAAACCATAAAAGACCCCAAGCGAGTTCTGTATGCCACCTGTGGCTGCAATGACAACAGCAGTTCCTTTAATATCAAATGTCACGGCGGGAGGGAGACGCACATCGACAACAAGCTAGGTTCAGCTATGGCGAACCCTTACATTGTCCTGGCTGCTACGGCGGCCGCAGGACTGGACGGCATCAGGAGAAACCTGAACATTGAGAACATTCTGAACAAAACCCCCGGCCAGCAGAGGGAGTTCGCCATTCCCGTGAAGCTGGACAACGCGCTGGAGGCGTTGGCGGAGGATCACGTCATCTGCAGCGCCCTGGGAGAACCGTTTGTTCAATACTTCATCGCCATGAAGAAGTTTGAGATCGAGACCCAAGAGCTGGACGATGAGAGGAACAAGTGCCTTGAGTATTTCATTTGAACTTATTTGTGGTGTTTTCGCTCATAGTTTTACAGATGAAACAGTTTCTCTCGTCAAGCAAGACAAAGTTTTCCTCAGATATTTTATTAAAAATTAATAAAAGTGAATTCTGAAGTGATGAGATGTATGATTCATTATTGTTTCATCAACATCATAAAAACAATACCACCACTAATTCACCACAGCAAAATGGAGAAGACACTGTTATATTGGAAAGGCAGATAAAATTTGCTTTAATATATTAATTAACAATAAAGCATTTTCTTCATCTTGTCGTTTGCTCACTGTTGCAATGACCATTTTGACCTCTTGGGGTCACTGTCTCCGCAGCAGAGTTGAAAACATCTTGCTGAATCATCGTGATGCATATTTATGCAGTTGTGATTCCCTTAAAAAAATTAAATTGAGTCAGTGTGTGAAAGTTCTGGATGGGAGTTAGCTTTTTTTTGTTAAAACAATACCATATTCCATAGTCATTTTCAGTTTTTGACTCTTCCAGAGACTGTAGACTTAAATGCAAAGTACCAAAAAGTTGTTGGTTAAAGTATTTTATCTTTATTTTATAACATCAGAGTATCTTTTATTGCAAATCCATGTCTTCATGGTCTTCTTGGCACTATAAGGAGATAAATATGAAGCTTTGTTAATAAATTTAAATAGATTTTATTGCTGGAGTTGATTTACTTCATGGTAGAAAACATAAATGTGTGACGAGTCATTTCCTTCAGAGAGAAATTACAAAATCCATAACAAAAATACAAACAATTTAAGCTTAAAAGTGGCTGCCTTCTTAATTTGTTTATTGTTTAATTCCAGAAAATAATTAGCACTAATGTGAAAAAGAAAAAAAAGGTAAATATTTAAAAAATAATAAATATCCACCTGAAGCCACATGTAACGTGTAATCTAAAAATCTTGGAAAAAATGTTAATTTAAAATGACTAAATGGCTGCAAGAGTTCATGAATAGAGACTTTTGTTAAAAAACCGAATTATATTTAAATCATGACACTGTGTGGAGAAGATGCTGAATCTCCTCTCTTTCTCTCTGGCAACATCAATCAAATTATTTCCACAAAATTTGCTAAAATATTATAAAATGTACACTTAGCCATGGTAAAAACAACTTACTCTCTGTTTTAAAATATAAAACAGAGAAATCTGTTTTTACAAAACACAGATTTCACCACATCATAATTTATTAAAACAAAGATGAAGCAAAATGGAAAAGTACTTTCTTTTTACCATAACAATACAGTAACATTTAATATTTACATGGTTTTATTTGGGACACGTTGGAGCTTATTGTTTCAATATTATTAGAAAATCCCTGCTTAAGTTACAGATTTCTTGTCCAGTAGAACTACTGCAACACATTAAATTAAAATAAAAACACTCTTCAACAGAAAACCTTGCAAAGTGCAGATATGTAAACATTAGAGTTGGGTACCGGAGCCAAGCGACGACACAACGTTAGAGTGAGAAGCCTCAACTTCTCTTTGACCTTTCACCTCTTCGCATCCCTGTTATCTATCTACGCGTAACAGTTTCCTCCCTTCCTACTTCTCTCTATTACTTGTAAGCAAAGTTGTTAATTCTCTGTATTTCATGATATTTGGAGACATAATCATGGAAATGCTAAAATCCAGCCCTTTTGTTCATTGTCTGTAAATGCTTATGCTTGCAGAGTCATGGGGTCTGGAGGCCTTTCTCCGGCGGTTATCGGATGAGAGACACCCTGGACAGAGACCAGTTAGCCACACAGTTGTGTTTTTGGACTGTGGGAGTACCTGGAGAGAACTCACCATGCTGTGGGAGAACATGCAGTCTCCATGCAGAAAGGCCACATGTTGGGGTACCAACCCAGGACCGTCTTGCTGCAAGGCAACAGTCATAGCAACTACAACACCATGCTAAAGTCAGTGCTAAAATCTCACAAATAATTTAGTAAATTAGTTTATTTGCACATGCAGAGAGAGGTCCTCTTTATTGGTACTTAGTGTCAGGAATATCTTGAAAAACGTCATTTTGATTCCTTTGTATGCCTGCTACATGTGAAGATTGAAGAATCTCATTTATTTTGGATTGTATGTGTATTTTTCAATTGACCTCTTGTTAAACATGACAGTTTATAACCCCTGCTGCTACTGTTGATTTATCCGATTGGATTCACATTAAGCTATAAGTAGAATATAGAAAATTACTTTCGATCATGAAGGTATGGATTGAAATATCACCTGTATGAAATGTCCCACAGTAGGACATATTGATCAAAACTGCAAAGGTTCAACTTAGAGAAGGGCCAAACTGACCAGCGCCCCCTACCGGATGTGCCTATTTATTTTTATTAATCAGATTTCCCATTCGCTGCATTAGTCGCCCCAGTTTGTTGTCAGCGCCCCCTTGTGTCTGATGCGTACGAAAGTCGTCACCCCGTCTTGTTAGGGACAAGCTTTTCAATTTGTCTGAGCTCTTCGTTGACCTTTCTGGCTTATCCAGGTGGATGTTATCATTGCTAATTAGGAGCTCATAGCGACTGTAAGCTCTTTCTCTCTTGACTTGAGAGCCCGTCACTGCTTCATTGTCCGGAGCGCCTGTTGAGCCTTGGTCCTGATCTTCCGAAGGAGTTGTCTTTCTTTTGCTTGATCGCTGAGAGGACAGCTTTGAGAAAGGAGATTTCTGTTTTTCTGTCTGTTTTTCTGTCTCCGATAGCCCACTGAGAGAGTTTTGCTGCTGGGACATTTCTGTTGACTGTTTTTTCTTATGCAGTCGCCCTAAAGAAGACGCTTTAGGAAGGTCTGTTTGGAGCGCTAGGTTTGAGTCCGAAGTGTTCTGGGATTTCAGTATGGACTGTTTCTCTTTCCTGGAGATTTTCTTTTCCTTGTCTGTAAACTCCTTCTGCGTGTGCTCTTTCTTTGTAGTAACTCTTTGAGGCTCCACAGAAGGACCAGATTCTGCTGAGGTTACATGAAGGGATTTGTTTCCTTCTCTTGGAGGAGGTGAGTCTATTTTATTTTGGATCGAACCATAACTTTCACCAGCTTTATGATGATGATTTGATTCTACAGGTAAGCTTGATTTCTTAAGGTGTTCTCCCTGGACAACATTCTCATCTTTAAACCTCATTTCATTTTTGCCTCTAAGAGCTGATTCAAAGCGATCACCACGAGCGTTTAAAGCCTCTTTTTCTTCAGGCATCTCGGTCAAAGACTCCATCACCCTGGACTGCCTGAGACTGCCAGAAATTAAACTAGAGATCTTGAGAGTTGAATCACTGAGTTTTGAATCTAATCCAGTACCTGATTGTGTCCCTGCAGGAGCGTAGTTGTGCACAGGCATTGTCTTTCGATCGGCACCCATTCTGATATTGCTGTGAGAGGCCGAGCGTTTACTATCCATGAAACTTTGTTCTGTTTTGTCAGATTCCTTAAAGAGTTCATTGTCTTCCACATTGAGAGTGTTGTCTGTATTTGGATTCATTTCTACACCTCTGGGTCTTCCACGATGAGTTCTCATATGTTGCGGTCTTTCTGCAGTTGAGTGCAAGGATCGCAACGATTCTTGACTTTGCCTGAGATTGGCATGCTCCTGCAAGCTTAGCCTTTTTAGCCTAATTTCCTCCATTCTAGACTTAATGTTCATCGACCTGTTGTGAATAATCTGTGACTGATACTCATTTAAGCCCATGTGACTGCTATGTGGACTATTCACAGGGGGCTCTGCATCAGGAGGTATATCGCTCTGTATCAGGTATGTGTCCATCTTCCATTTGTTAAGAGATGTTTCAGAGTTGAATGGTATCAGATTGTGGTCTGTGCCATAGCGAGTCTGGTGCCTCAGGTGCTGCTGAGATGTTCTGTTTGGTTGCTGCACGTCTCTGCTGTGCCTCGGGGGCGTGCCAGAAAGAGGAACTCCAAGGTTCTTGGTTCCCATTCTCAGGCGACTCGTGGAATTCAACTTCTGCAAATCTCCACCATAACTGTGACCTTTCATTAAGTTCCCTGTGTCTGTAAAGTGAGACTGATGCAGCATCTCCTGCACACTGAAGCCCCTATTTAACGTGGCTGCATCATTAAACCTGTCGTTTATCGAACCTCTCATGTTAGGTCTGGATTTCATGTGAAGATTGAGAGAAAGCTGACTGGACTTTGGGTACGTAGATGTAAGACTCCCAGTGGACAGAGCTTCAGGAATTATGGATCGACCGTATAGTCTTCTGAACTCCTCATCGTAGGAAGAAACTAGTTGACCGGTAATAACTAGGACCATGCTCAGGTTGATCTTCTCAAAGGACCAGGTGTAGCTTGAAAAACACAAAAGACACAGTATATGAGGGAGTATTACAGCATGAAAGATGTTGCTAATAGTTAACACAATAAACATCTACATGTTTTAGCAGTCAGCCATGACACAACAAGAGGGAAGGCAAGGTAAGACCCAAAGTAATATACTAGGCAAAGCATGAAGTAAGACAAGAGGAAAGGCAAGGCAAGGTAAAACGCAGAGCAAGATAAGCAAAGCAAGAGGAAAGGCAAGAGGCAAAGCCTAGTGTATTTGAATCGGACATTTCAGCAACAAGGGCTCTCATGTAAGTCTCAGTTTGGAGCCAGTCCCAGTCCCCAAATTTGATGGAAAGCAAGAGACAAGACATGGCATGGCAAAAGACAAAGCAAGAGGCAAGCTAGACAGAGACTTTTGTATTTTTATAAAATATTTCAGCAACAAGGGCCCCCATGTAGGCCTATTGCACCAACTACTTAGGGGCCTGTTTCGGTTCCTGAACATGTTTTAAAATCAATTTTGTGTTTTTCCACAGGTTCAAATGGGGCATGACAGATCATCTGAACAAAGAAACAACTAACAAAAATGGTAGAGAAGAATGTGCATTGGTCTGTTGAGGAAACCCAGCAACTGATTTCATTTTGGGCTCAAAATGAAATCGTTTGCTGATAACGGAGATGGAGTCATGCCATCTCCGTTTGTAAATGTACAAAGTTATCAATTTCTCTGTTGTTTTTTGACATTAGCCTCTCTATTATATCTAGTAAGCGTGAACACTGTATTGGTGATCAGATGAAAGTTCAATAAATGTGGAAATTAGAGGAAGATACGTGAACAAGGTAATGCACACAGCTCAGTCGGTTCCACCATCGTGCTAGTATTATCTCCTACCACGTTGTGTAACACCCACTGTGGACAATGCTTGATTGGTTCCCCAAGAAAAAAACACCAAAGTTTGAAGGCAAACAAACTGAATCAGTTCAAGAACAAGAGTACTTTCAGTGGAAACATGCGAATAATCTTATGAGCAGGGCTTTTATGGAACCCAGCATATGGATTACGACCCACCAAGACTGACTCACCTATATGTTCCATATAAAACTGTCTGGCAATCCACCAGAATAAACCGCTGTTCCAAGCCTCCATGAAACTTTGCTGCCGACCGACACTGATACTGGTCCCCCTGAACCGTCCGAACACGAAGGCTCTGAAAGAGACGAACAAAACGTCCAGTTAGAGGTTAAGGATATCTATCGATCCATTATCTTTGCCCTATTTCTGCCTGCGGCTAGCAGCTGTTTTCCTAGACTATAGCAGCAACCCTAAAGATCTCTATGTAGGGTAATAGTGATGGCCTTGATTCATAAAAATTAAATATAATCATGTAAGGGAATCTTATGTGATCAGGCTTAGCTAATTTGGGACTGTTGTGATAAGAGGATGTAACTAGCATAAAACCGGTACGGCGGCGTAAACAAATTTTTGTGTCATGTCAGCAGCTTTTTCGAAAGAAAAACCCTGGATTATAACTGGAATGTGACTTTGCCTGTTTCAAAGCCACTGGAGTGGATGGAGGCTGCATAAAGCATGTTTTAGATCATTTACAAAGAAAACAAAATAAAACAGGAACATTCCCAGGCAGTGGCTTTTGTTTTCTGGGGCATTTCAGCGTCTAACCATTTGTGGTTAAGCGCTGGGTGTTTTTAGATAATGATCCCGTGTGTGGTGAAAAACATGAAGAATAAAACAACAAGGATTCACATTTGGGATAATTGTTGATTGAATGTTACAGCAACACTGTGGATTAATAGTTTTTAGAGCTCTTTATTGTGACTCCCAGAAAGAGTCAAACCCAAATTAGTCACTTTAATGTAAATAGTAACGGAAAACATAGTGAACTTATAACTCCTAAAACCATCCAGTGAACATTTTCCAGGTTTTTTTTTATTGCTACTAGTGACAGATAAACTCTACAAGGTCAAACTTGTCAGTTTTTACAAGGTTGATGTTATGATGTGGCGGCTGTCTGAGTGCTTTGCACTTCAATCACAAAGCTGCCATTGTGCTCCCCCTCCTGACACGTTGTTTGCACTGCTGAAACATCATCCTGATGCCATTTAACAGGAAAATCCAGCCGCACTGACAGTCGTGTCGTACGATAAGAAGTAGCAAAGAAAAGAGAAAGGATAGACTTTTAATATGTGTGTGCAGAAATTAGCCCTAGTTAAATAATTACTAGAAGAAGGTCAATGATACAGGCAACATGCAGAGATGTTTTCCTTTTAAGTTCCAGGGAACCTTTTAGAGAATATCTTAACGAGGTAAACCAACACTAGCTTGTTTACTCCAATTATAGATTTTTAAATTCCTGCCTTTCCGTGACATCCCTTGATATCGTCTTACCTGAATACCTAAAGTCACTTTGCCAATCCTTAAACCTTTAAAATGTGTCCAGAGGAGACACACCTGTCATTCACTCATTCCTTCAATCTGACCTCGCAAAGCATGCTCATTTGGAGGTTAAGTCAGGTTAAGATAGTTAAGTTTAATAGTGTGTTTATTTGATATGATATTAATTTTTACTGCTTCATGCTACTATACTTTGGAAACTGATGGAAATGACGGGGTGTTGCAGATGCAAATAGTTTTAAAATAAATATAAGTGGCTGATGAGGGCAAGGATGCCAGAGGGGAAATATTCACTTAGGAAAATAAGGAGTTTACCTTGTTTGTTAGGATTTTCAGTGAGCTAAATGAAAAATGTATCCCTCATAATTTCAACAAGTTCAAGTAAGTTTATTTATCTAAAACATTTCAAAAACAACTGCGACTTTGACCAAAGTGCTGTACAGAGGACAGAAAAGCTCAAAAGCACCTGTCTGTGACACGTCTTTATTTTACTTAAAGCTGCAACACGGAACTTTTATTTAAAGAAAAACGTTTAACATATTTTTTAAAACTGGCACCATGTATTGACAGTTTGATAAGAGACACATAATCGGTAAAAAATGTAGCTCCTCCTCCTCCTGGAAACAACCAACCAGAACCAGGAGGAGGGTCTTAGCGCTGTCAATCATGCCTCGTTGTGAATGCTGTGCTAGTTAACAGACACCAATGACGGTGGATAAACGGTTTTCCTGCAACATTCAGTTGTTTCTCAGATTATACTGTCACAACATGGTGACAGTTTTAACAAATATAAAAGCTATAAACTGCAGCTTTAATGCTAATCAAAAAGTCCAGCTCCATCCCACTTGATTGATTGATTTTATTTTTTACCTTGATGTCGTGGAGGTTAATGCCCATACTGCGTGACATGTTGAGGAAGCTGCTGACCCGGGAGTCATCCAGGAGGATGTAGACTATCACCCCTCTGAGAGCCGCGCTGATTAGCTCCTTAAAAATGTCCACATCAGTGAAAACATCCATCGCTATGGCAACAATCTGCAGACGCATAAACACAAATACACAGGATTCAATCATACTTGTTTTGTTGTAAACAGAGTTACAGCTTTAACTTCACAAAAGGTGAAAAAAGGAGAAAATCGTTAGATTTAAATAATTAGTTTCATTTTTTGTAGCTACCAAGCCATTCAAGAGACACAGCAAACATGCAGAAGATGGTGCTGTAGTTTTATCCACATGCAAAACAGTCTGTTTGTTGAAAAACCAACATTGCCCCTCCCTGAACGCCTCGTCAGCTCAAGAAAACCATCTAGTGGCAATAAATATCTGGACTAATTGACTGCTTTACGGGTGGACTCTCTATAAAATAACCTGCCAATATAATTTATGATCAGATTTAATTCCCCCAAAAACTCAAAAAGATTGGTTTTGCAAAATGGGCGGAATGAGAAGCACACTGTACTGAATGGGTTGTGGAATGCTTCGCAGTGACGATCAGTTCCTGTTTGACCTGTTTCTGTAACAACTGTCACAACTGCACAGACCGGCATGAAAACCCAGACAGGCACTCATGCTCAGTCTGTATCCATGGCCAATAGGCTGTACCTTCAGGCAGAAGGAGCCTCCAGTTGTTGTTTGGACCCGTCATAAACTGAAACGTGCTGAGAAAGTGGCTGCACCAAAAGCTTTGTTGGGCTTGAGCAGATACACAGCTAGTCATTTACATTCATACGTAAATAGCTCTTCCAGCTGCAGCTTTAGTAGCTTGACTAGTTCACAGAACAACAGTATGTGTATGTGAAAGTACATTTAGGTATATTGTGACTGGAATATTTTGGACAGAGACTCTGGAAAGCAGGGGTGTGCAAACGTTTTGTCACGTTGGCCAAAATTGTTGAGTCAAACTAAGAAAAATAATAATAAATAAATAAAATCAAGCTTTAAAGTCAATTGGTGTCCATTTTTTGTACAAAATTGATGTTATTTTTCAGGATTATGTGCAACATTAAGTCTGACATTAGATATCAGTTAAATACAAGAGGTTCGAGGATAAATGTGAGAAAATGTTAAAAAGTTCAAGGACTGTAAATACGTTTTTGCAAGTAATTTTGTAGATCCCAATAGTAGCTCAGTAGTAGTACATTTAGTGAGAAGGTGTATTAAACAATGTGCTTTCAATGTGCAATGTGGAAACAATTAACCTATTTACGATTAATTGTCGATAAATGGTTTATTAGTTCCAATCAATTAACTAACTTCCCCTTAGATCTTCTTTTAGTGTTGTAGTTCGGCCGCCATCCAGCAGAGGGCGCCACTGGTCACCAATAAGCGGAGCCATTTCCAAAAACAAAGATGGCGGCTGGGCCATAACAGAACGGGAAGGAGAAAAGGTCCAAACTCTCTGATGTTGGATGTAAAATGCTCCTTATGCGTTTCTGATATGAAATTTTAACACTCGACAAGCTCCGTAAATTTCACGATGTCTTTGTTTTTAATCCAGTATATTATAAAAAATGTGTCTCTATTTTATGGAAAGACAGTAGAAAAATGGCGACTTATCACTCATTAATGAGAACTAGCATGGTTAGCACAGCCATGTTTAGGACTTATCGCTCATTAGTGAGAACTAGCATGGTTAGCACAGCCATGTTTAGGACTTATCGCTCATTAGTGAGAACTAGCATGG